>JAWNNY010000641.1:0-27485 GCA_035046425.1 Drosophila anomalata
GCGTAGTCAAAAAGGTATATATGGTAGGTGGTGTCGGCCTACCTATATAATATACAATTATATATTATATTTGTATAAATTATATTATTAAGATAATATAGTTGAAACGTAAGTGTTATATTAATATTTCATTAATATGACAAGTTTCCAAATATTATCGTTAAACTCTGGAGCTAGGTTAGTAAAAAGTTACTTTTTCTTTCCTAGCGTCTATATGAAGTTATATTAAATTTTATTTAATTTAATTTTCATATGTGTATATGATGATGATATTATTATATATTATTATTATATGCATACATATTAAACAAAATATATATTAAAATATTAAAACTTTTGAATATGTAAGTGCTTAGTTTTATATCATATAAAACTAAACTAATTTACAAAACCGCTTGTTAAACTCTTTAATCTATTGCTGGAAACTGGCTGGCACAGTGCCTCGGCGCAGTACTTCAGAACACAGCCTGGCACTCCATCAGGGCCTGGCGAATACACGGGCTTAACCTTAAGAAGATCCGATAACACACCACTTTGATCGAAAGATGGGCAAAATATAAGGTTGGCTGATTGGATATCATAAGTGTAAGGCTGAGCTGAGCTGCTGCTAGGTGAATAGGTAGTTTGAAAAAACTGTGCAAAGAGATCGGCCATTGCCTGATCGGTGTTCGCATAAGAGTTCTCAAACGTAAGCAGTGGGGGGAAAGATACATGTTTACGCTTAGTGTTTACAAAGTTATAAAACTGCTTCGGATCCTGAGTAAACTGAATCCTGCAGCGGCGAATATAACTCCTATAACATTCTGCGTTATGCACGGTGAAATTGGACCGAGCTACTAAGTATCTTGAATAACTAACTGTACAGCCAGATAATCTATGTTTGTTTAAAAGTCTACTCATTCTGTTCCTTAAATTTATAAGGCGCCTTGTATACCAAGGCGGATTCGTTGAAGCGGCGGATATTTCCACGGCACGCAAGCGTCGAAAAATATGTTCTAAGTGTAATAAAATTTTGTAATGCGATGTTTATATCTTCGCATGCCAGTAAATCAGACCAGTCAAATTCCGAAATTAGCTTATTTAATTTCATAAAGTCGGCCGTACGAAAGAAACGAACTTCCTGAGATTTAACTGTAGACTTAGGTTTACTACGTAACCCTCTAGTTTTCTGATAGGTAAGTGTTAGTGAAGATTCGTTTTGTGAAACTGAGGAAGATGAGGTGGAAGGTTGATCAGTGGCCGTAACATGTGGGAGTTTTACACCCACAGGTTTGGTTATCTTTTTTTTCACCGTACTTGGCTGATGTTCTTGGACGAAAATATTCTCTGGCCAAAAGCTGGCGGAACAGATCGTCCTGAACATCTGCAAGGGCTCACGTATTTTGAAAGATGACGTGTGCCTGGTGTATGAATATTTGAATTTTGTAATATCCACCACCTTTATGTCGGCTTTTGTTTTGGCTTTCATGTAAGCCGAGATATGAATCTTCGAAGTATCAGGGGCAAGCCGGAAAACAAAAATGTGTTTCGATGGTGGGAGCACCTGCTGGGTTTTGGTGCCACCGTAACTAATACTGCGGCATCAGTTCGAACCGGGGGTCCGGACGGTTGGTTAACCTGTTTGGTGACTGTTACAGGGGCTTGAATTATTGAGTCTGGGATCACTTGAAGCGATGTCACAGAGGACATATCGGACAATTGCTCATTGATTCCGAGACATTCGGAAGCCGAATTTTTCTCAGGTCCGGCCCTTGGGGTGGCCAGAGATATAAGCGGCTGCATAGTTGTCGGCTGAGCAGGCTGAAAATTATTCGACCCGAGCACATCACTAAAAGCGGATTTCTTACGCTTTGGAGACTCATATAGTCGTTGAAGACTACTAAACTGTGTACGGCTCGAATCGCGGGAAAAAATTCGAGTTAGTAAATATAAATATAGATAGAAGGATTATAAAGAAAACGAGGAAGAATTAGTATGCTCTTGAAGGTAATTTAAAATTGAGGTAATTGAAAATCCCTTTCATATTTGAAAGGGATGAAAGAGAAATAATATGATACAAGCCATTATAGTTCGAACATAAAATCCTAAGGGAATCATGCTGTGCATATGTCGATCATTGTAGATTAGAATAAAGAATAAAGGACTAAAGTTTCTGGTCCTTCTATTCGGAACGTTAAACTGTAAGCGTGTTAGTAAGTGCTGGCTATCTACGTCACCATTAATAAGGTTGTGTAGGAAAACGACACCCAGCATTGTTCTACGATTTGTTAAGGAGGGTAAGTTTATTAGTAGGAGTCTACTATTATACGAAGGTAGGTGAAGATTTGCCCCAGAAGATTTGTCCCAGTTAAGTCCTCTAAGAGCAAATAATAAGAAGTTCTTTTGTACGGATTCTATGCGGTCTTGATGAACACCGTTTTGGGGACACCAGACACATGAACCGTACTCCAGTATCGGGCGGACCAAGGATATAAATAAGCTTTTAGTAATATAAAGGTCATTAAATTCTTTAGCCCATCTTTTAATAAAACCGAGAACACCTTTAGCCTTATTAACCATTGAAGAAATATGGTCGAAAAATTTAAGTATTATGTCTAAAAGGAAAGATCATTAACCTGAGTTAATTTTTCTAAGGCAATCCCAGAGAGATGGGATGAAGCCTGGTGAGGATATTTGCATTTTGATCCGTTAAGTATTAAGTCATTAGCTAAACATCATTTTTGAAAAATATCGAGATCCGACTGGAGTCTGTTTTGGGCAGACGGGGACTTATATTGCAGACAGAGCTTAACATCGTCTGCGTACATTAGTACCAGCGCGTTCGTTAAGGATGGGGGCAAGTCGTTTATAAAAAGAGTGAATAGTAATGGGCCAAGATGGCTTCCTTGAGGGACACCAGATGTGGCACGGACTAAGCGGGAGTATTGATTTTTAAATAAGACTCTCTGTGTTCTTCCATTTAAATAGCTGGAGATCCACCTAATGAGGTCGGTTGAGAATCCCAAAAGATTTAGTCTACTCAACAAGAGTGAGTGGTTAACTGAATCAAATGCTTTACTAAAGTCTGTGTAAATCATCAGTTTGAAGACCCTTTTGGAAGCCATCTAAAACAAAGGATGTCAACTCCAATAAATTAGTGGTGGTTGAGCGACGCTTAATGAAACCATGCTGACATGGAGAAATTATTGATGAGCATAGGTGTTGCAAATGAGGAGTTATTAATTTTTCGAATAACTTTGGAATCGCTGACAATTTTGGATGCCTCTGTAATTGGCAGCATCGGATTTTTCCCCTTTTTATGCAGAGGAATTATGAAAGATTCCTTTCATTTAAAGGGGAAAATCGAAGATTTCAAAGATAAGTTGAAAAGTTTTTGAAGAGGTTTGCACAGAGCCCTAGCACAGTATTTTAGCACACAGCCTGGTACTGCGTCGGGGCCTGGCGAATAAACTGGTTTTACCTTTTGAAGATCCAATAATATATTGTTTTCAGAAAGAAATGGAACAAATATACTATTAGTTGGTTGAATGTTGTAAGCGTATGGCTGATCTGAAGTTTTAGGAGGTGAATACGTTGTTTGGAAAAATTTTGCGAATAAATCCGCAATGGCCTGATCCGAAGTCGCTGATAAATTTTGATACGTAAGTAGGGAAGGAAAAGTTTACGCTTCGTGTTTACAAAGTTATAAAACTGCTTTGGATCCTGAGTGAACTGAACCCGACAGCGGCGAATATAATTTTTATAACATTCGGAGTTATGCACGGTGAAATTTAGCCGAGCTATTAAGTATCTTGAGAAATCTATGCTGCTACAGGTTCTTTTATATTTATTTAAAAGCCTGTCTTTATATGTTTTTAATTTTGTTAGGCACCTTGTAAACCAAGGGGGATTATTTGTAGCGGACGGATATTTCCACGGCACGCTTAAGTCAAAAAATGAATTTAATGTCAAATAAAATTTATCTAGGATGATATTTATATCAGTGCATGCCAGAATATCGGATCAGTCAAAAGTATCAATTAATAAATTAAGTTTACGAAAAACAGCCTTACGAAAACAACGAATCTTCTTTGATACGCAGGAAGACTTCTGATTGACACCAGAATTGGTTTCAATTGAAACTTCAAGCGTTGGGTGGTATGGATCTTCAGGGGTTGAGAGGGGCAAAGCTCTGGAAAGTGTGGTACCATCTGGATCAGATACAAAACATAAGTCAAGAAGCCGACCTAACGAATTTCTAACATGGTTGATCTGGCCTAGGAACAAGTCAAAGATGCCCGCCGTGAAATCATGATGGGTGGAAAGTGATAGGAAAGTTACATTTTCAGTAATTGACCAATTGAGTTCTGGTAAATTAAAGTCACCAAGAACTACCAGAAGGTCAATATCGGACATACGATTGGAAACAGACTGTATAGCCGACAAGTAATGCCAGTATGTAGGCGGCTCGGAAGATGGTGGAATGTAAGAACATGTAATAAACAAAGATTGAGCAGACAATATGACTTTAACGCAAATGAATTCGAAATCACCAAACTCTGGTAACTTTACCTCTTCAGAAACGAAATTGGAGTCAATAGAAATTAAGACTCCTCCTCCTCTTCGCAGAGGTCGGTCACGTCTAAAAGTGGTGTACCTACTTGGAAAAACTTCGGAGCAAAAGATCTCCGGCTTTAACCAGGTTTCAGTAAAAACTATAATATGGGTCGCAAAGGAATGACTATCAGAATAAAGTCTAGGGAGCTTGTTACGTAGGCCCCGACAGTTCTGATAGGTAAGATTGATAGAACGTGTTAGTTTTTTGAAGAGTCGGTTGGACAGATGTTGGGAGCTTGACTGCAGCAGGCTTCGAATTTTTGTTCTTTACCTTACTCGGCTGATGCTCTTGTACAAATATGTCCCCTGGCCAGAAGCCAGGCGAACATAGCGTCACAAACATCGGCACTGGCAAACGCCTCGAGTAGGAGTATTTAAATTTCCTAATGTCTTCCACTCTAATAACGGCCTTGGTTTTGGCTTTGATATAAGCCGAGATATCAATCTCCGAGGTATCGGGGGCTGATTTAGCAGATTTTTTCCGCTTAGGAGATTCATTCAACAGCTGAAGGCTATTGAATAGAACATCCAGCGCACTGAGTTGATCGTTGATTTTTCGGAAACCAACGATCAAATCTTTAAACCCACTCTTGGTCTGTCGCATGAATGATCTCATTTCATCTTGGACAGCCCGGCACCCACTGCAGCAATAATGGAGGCCAACTCGGCGGGATATGGCATCCGAGACAGATGCAGTAAGGCCAGCACATTTGGCACGTGACACACTGTCGCACAGCCAACAATAGATGCTGGCCTGGGTCGAAGATATCGGCTTATTGCACGATTTTAATGAGCAGGCAACATTGTATTCCATTTTAAAATATTAATTAGCAAATTAGCAAAAATGAATGTATAATTTTTTAAATTTTCTATTATTTTTTTATTTTAAACAAATTAGCCTTCAACCACTGTACCAACTAAGGTTAATAAAAGGTAGGTAGAGGAGGGAGTTAGAAAAGAAAGAGCTACGGGAGAGCGCAAGTGTAAAGAAATGTGCGCAAAAAGATAAGAGCAGAATTAACTGCAAAAATTCAAAAGGCAGAGAATGAAAAAGAAGCAGAGCTATATTTGGATTGCGACTTTTTAATTTTATTAAATGCTCACCCAAATATGGCACTGCACAAGTGCGTAGAGATACGGGTATAACTTTAATATTAAGACACAATATTAGTGTTAAGAGGAGCCCCGTAAATATTCGTGATACTCCAATGAGTTCCTTTTTAAAACTGTTTTTATTTCTTACAATTCTCTTACAAGAAACATACATGAAAATCTTTAATCTATTTAAAACTACTTATCAACGGACTGCTCGCTGACATGCTATGTGACCCTTTCTTAAGTGCTTCAAGTGCACCACATAAATATTTGGTTAGACTGCAGGAGATCGTCTTTCAAACCATGCTGTTAATCACTTATTCACATGGGTCCGATCTCCTACATTCTATGTTTGGAATTCTTATCGTGTTCAATGCTTGAACAATTAGTATTAAAAAACAAATGTTTAAATTAAGGTTTCAAACCTGCGTTTGACAAGAATAATTTTTATCGCAAGCGCATAAAATAATCACGACCGTTCGCTATGAAGTGAAGGAAGAGACCCTTTTATAAGTGTCGCGGATCGATTATCGATAGTTAGTGTTTAATTAGAATTTAGTATTGTGCACTCATGAAGAGATTGGGCACACTAGAATAGATAATAATGGCGCGTTCGTGGTGAATTTGTCGTCGATTCCATAGAGTGTGGGAGGTTATACTGCGGTAAGATATTTTTAATATTATCGCCCTTCCTGTCTCTAACCTGTAAACTTACCTGTGACAATAAGTTATTTCTTCATTATATTTTGCAGAAATAAAATATACTCTGTCGTTAACTTAAAATAAAAAAACATTTCCCCCCAACACACCCCATTTTGTTTTTTAGTGTTTTAAAGTATGCGATCATCGTTTTCATTAAATCGACTATGTACAGTGTTTGGTTTCTTTTATTTCAGATGCTTCAGAAAGTGTGAAAAAAAAACACTAGAATGGATTCTATCCATTCTTTTATTTCTATTTGGCAAGAGTTCAAAGGGAAAAATAAATGATAAATTCATATTTTGGAAGATAAGCTGTTAAAACTGACATTATGTCCACCCGAAAAAAGATATAATCTTACGCGATTCATGAAATATTTCAAGACCAGTTTTAAGAAAAAATGGATAGCTGCCGTAATACACATGAACGATTTGTAAAAATTAACGAAGAGTGGCTGAACGGTAAATTGGAACTTCCTGCTCTCACCAATAATGCAGGACGCCCAGTGAAAAAATTCAGTTCAATTAACTGATCGAAGCAAGCGGCGCAGAACAAAAGAATTACGGGCCCAAGTACCTGTTGATGAATTGACGAACGCCACCAGTATAAGCCAAGGAACTTCTGGAAACAGTGACGTTTTTAAAATTATAAAAAAATTAAAACATCTCCAACTAGAGCTAAAATGTTCCCGCTATTACAAAAAAAAAAAAAAAACAAAGTTATAATAAAAACATTTTCAATTAATTTTTTACTATTTAAAAGAAATGTATTAATGTATATGCGATGCCCTTTTTTTATATTCGGTTAAAAACCTAAAAAAAATATGTTAAGCAAGCGGCAAATGCGAAGGCAAGAAAGGGGTATAGTGAATAGGAATAATAATTTAGGAGAAAATAGGGAATCGGAGCAAAGGGATTTCATGAATGCTGAGGTAGATGTTGAAGAATTTGAATTTTTAAATATCCTTAGTCTAGTGCTAGTGTAGATGCCTCCAGTTTAAATACTGAATTAAGGAATTGGTTTAAAAAGCATAAACAAACTAGGAGTTGTGCTGTGAATAGTATTTAGAGAATACTACGTCTCAGTTGTCCGATATTATAAACATCATCATTGCTAATAACCTAATCTAATGTAATAATCTAATCCTATCTGCCAAATTTCATTAGGATCGGCCGACTATATTTTTTATAGCTGCCATATAACTGAGCAAACGGAAATGGCACAACCTTGCTATTTGTTAAGACATTTTTATTAGAAAATTGATGGTGAATTTCAGAAAAGGATCGGCCAACTATATACGATACATAGATATAATAATATAAGCTGCTACATAACTGCAAGGGTATATCAACTTCGGCTCCGCGCGAAGTTAGCTTTCCTTTCTGGTTTTCTATTGTTTTTCTTGCACGTAACGAATTTTGAAAACAAAATTGTTGGTAGCCCCACTAAAATCATTTTTTTTTTTTTAGCTGACTACAAATAGTTGCGTGACAATCTACAAAAATGAAATGAATAAAATACAATAAGAATAAAATAGAAATGAGTAATATACAAAAATAAATAAAAAATTAAAAAAAAAAAATTACAATACGTTTCTGTGTGGATGTTTTACAGGACGTATCAAAAACGACTCGTAGTTTAATCGATGTGCTTTGAGGCCGTAAGACACACGAGTGCGGTAGTGTGGAGTAGCAAGAACATCATTGCTTGCAGGGGACATCAGACCAAGAGATTCGTATTCTTCCATAAATTCGAAATCATATAAAAAAACCTCTTGACGAGGTAAAGTACCGGTGACGAACCTGCATGCGAAACCCAAAATATCTGATATCAATTTTAGTGACGATAATATGCTATATAGGTGTACAAAATTGCATATAAAAAATATTCTTGTTCGGCACGTGACTGATTTGTTTTTTGTTTTTCTTGCACGTGCCGAACAAGAATATTTTTTATATGCAATTTTGTACACCTATATAGCATATTATCGTCACTAAAATTGATATCAGATATTTTGGGTTTCGCATGCAGGTTCGTCACCGGTACTTTACCTCGTCAAGAGGTTTTTTTATATGATATCAGTTGTTTTTTTGTATATCTTGATCTTCAATTATTTAAAACAGAACGCATAATATATAGAATATATATATATGGAAAACACCTCTGGACAGGCGATTCACACAGTTAGCAATACTTTAATTGTAAGGATAAACATCAAAACTCTTTTTTTTTTAACTCTATAGATTTTGAAATTCAAGAAGGTGGAAAATTTAAAAACCTTTCCAAAGACGTAAAGAATTTTTCGATAGCTTCAGTGGCTCTGAAGTTATACGTATTTTTAATTTACAAAGGTTTTGGAATTTGGTTAGTTTAAAAATTTTAATTAAAAATTTGCCCAAAAATGTATTTAAGATCCAACATTTTTTCGTAGTTGTGGGAAACCAATTTTTTTTAACAAATTAACAGATGAGAGGCCTATCCTTATGAGAGTTCCACTATATAATAAATTATAAAAAAAAAACAAAAAAGGAAAGCTAACTTCAAGCGGAGCCGAAGTTGAAATACCCTTGCAGTTAAGCAGAAGCTTATATTATTATTATATATATCGGATCCTATATAGTTGTCCGATCCTTATGAGAATTTCACCATCAACAAAATTTCTAATAAAAATATTGGAAACACCCCAAGCATCTTTAAAAATAGAAAGGTTGTGCCATTTCCGATCGTTCAGTTATATGGCAGGTATAGGATATAGTTGGCCGATTCTTATGAACATAGGATTAGATTGCCCAAAACGGAAACCATAAAAAGTCCCATCATTCTAGCTTCAAAAACAACAAAGTTAAGCCAATTATCCTAATAAAATTTTGCAAATCGGATAAGATTGCCCAAAATGCAATCTGTACTAAGTTCCTTCCTTCTAACTTATAACAAAAAAAAAATTTATGGCATATCCGATCAATCATATAATAAACATGTATTATATCTAAAAAAAAATGCGCAAAGATAAAAAATTAAAAAAAAATGGAAATTACGTTTTTCCAGTTTTTCTAGTTAAACCAATTGTTGAATGTAACAATTTATTTTGGGTGTGCGATATAAAATAATAAATATTAGAAAAGTATTGGCGGAGTTGGTTTGCCTGGTTTTTTTTTAGCTTTTAATCCATGATTTGGCCCAAAACGGTGGTGGCTGCATTTATTTATATGCATTATATGCTCAGTAGGGGCATATGCATATAAAGCGTTCTACTCATAAAATTTTGCATTCTTCTCATTAAGACATGAGACACTGAAACATAAAGCAGAATTACATCAAAATTTCCCATCAAGCAAAAAAGTTCGAGATTAGCCGAGTGGAGAGTTTCTAATACGGGAGGGCCTGAGTTCTAATCCTAGTTGAGTCAATGTTTACGTTTTACTTTTTAAGCCCTTTTTTATTTGCATTTTATTTTTGAAATATTTGAAAATATCTTATGTACAAACTTTCATAAGGATGGGCCGACTATATCCTATAGCTATCATAGAACGATCGGAATTGGCATAACTTTGGTGTTTTTTAAGTTAGAAAGATGGGACTTGGTACAGATTCCATTTTGGGCAAAATAATCTTATTGGCCAAATTTCATAGGGATCGGCCAACTATATCCAATAGCCGCCATATAACTGAACGATCGGAAATGGCACAACTGCAAGGATATATCAACTTCGGCTTCGCCCGAAGTTAGCTTTCTTTTCTTGTTTTTCTTTGGGACCTCAAGATTGGTACCTCAACCGACCCGTCCGACATTTCTTTCAGAAGTTATTCAAGAAATTAGATTTTTACAGCTTTTTCAAAAAGTTGTAGAACAATAATTGCTCATATCATATGAGTCATATGACATTAACAAAAATCTCCAATTTTATTCAGTATTGCAAAGAAAAAAATATAGACAAACAGACCCACTGGCTTCATTTTAAAAAAACTGTAAAAATCGAATTTCTTGAATAACTTCTGAAAGGAATGTCGGACCGGGTCGGTTGAAGTACCAATCTTCTGAGTCTTCTCATTAAGACATGAGACACTGAAACACAAAGTAGAATTACATCAAAAGTTGCCATTAAGCAACAAAGTTCGAGGATAGCTGAGTGGAGAGCGTCGTGGTTCCTAACACGGAGGGCCTGGGTTCGAGTCCAACTTGAGTCAATGTTTACGTTTTACTTTTTTAAGCCCTTTTTTATTTGGATTTTATTTTTAAATAAATTATCTAAAATCTGAAAAGATATACTCCATATTTTTTAGGGTATAGACCAAATATATGCAGACTCCAAAAAGCAAAGTTGCCAATCAAATACACACACATGTATAAGTAAATGCAAGCTTCACAGGAGGCTGCACAAAATGGGTAGCTGCACTTACAGGACTATATCTTGAGTTAACGGATTTTGCCAGATATGAGCGATATGTCAAAAGTTGCGTCATCTCAAAAGCTATCTACACGTGCAAAAAAAAAAAGGGTCAGTCGACTAAATTTTGAAAAATAATTTTTTTTCTTAAAAAAAAAGTTTATTTTCAGTGTATTTTTTTTTGTGTACTATATAGACGTTTGGTCCCAAAGAAAGTGAAATAGATATTTAAAAACCCCTTTCAACGGTGTAAAGCTCTTTTTAATATCTTTCTTAATTATAAAGTTATGAATTTTTTCATTAACAAAGTTTTTTTAATTTTTTGACGTAAGCTTAAGGTATTTCAAAAAGTTGTAGAACAATAGTTGCTCATATGATAGTAACAAACATTTTCCAATTTTTTTCAGGATTTTTAAGATAAAAATAGTGCAAACAGACAAACCGACAAACCGACGCAAACTGGCTTCATTTTGAAGAAGAAGAAAAAATTGAATTTTTCGAATAACTTCTGAATGAAATGTCGGATCGGGTCGATTGAGGTACCAATCGACGCGTATTTAGCTCTAGAATGCGAATATATAAAAATATTCTATCTGGGGACTAAAATGTGTCCACCAGCCCCACTTTAGTGATAAAAAATTTTTTTACTTTCACCCTAATTTCTCCCAAACCAAATAACTTTTGGAATATGTTTCGACAAAAATTATCTAATTGAAACAATACCTTTCGATTGGTATATCATTCATTTAGATCGGTTGCCTACAGAAAATTTTTAATTCTTCGGCTATATATAGAGTTTCCTCGCGCACGCCTAGGCATGCAGGTCGTCACCTCGTGGACTTCCGTCCACAGTGATACACTTTCTTTAAGGTCGGATCTCGAGATAATCTTCTCTAGAGCGGCAGAAAACGGCGTTTGGCTGTCTAGAATGAGTTGCCCAAAACGCTTGAATCCGACATAAATGGAAGTCTGACTTCAAATCGACCTGAAGGCAGTATTCTAGTAGTCTTTCGATAATGTTCCTCACACAACTCCTGTTCTGGCGACAACATCTTTTTAGAAGATGGAACTTCTTCCAATGACCAGAGTTTTTTCAAATTGTGATCTATTGATTCTCATATTACTTCTTGGCAATTCAGGCTAGAGACCGGTTGTTGAGGAGTTTAGGAATTAGCCATATATTTTTCCGATACTATCCATCCAAGGATCGTTTTTTGCAGTATGGGATGGTTTGGACATTGCTTTATTTGGCCAACGGACAAAAGTTCGAAAAATGACTCAGCTCCAATCAACACATCTATCCGCTGAGATTTATAAAAATATGGGTCTGCTAAGGGCCAGTTCTTTGGTAGGGTCCAATTTTTCACGTTCACTGACTGGTCAGGGTGATAGTCAGAAATGGTTTCTAAAATCCAAAAGTCGAACGGAAACTCGCTACCATTGATTCTCGACTTCACCACGGTGTGTATCTTTTTCTTTATTCCAATTCCAATCAATTTGATGCACGAATCAGTAATAAAATTCCCAGAGACCCTGACCCTGAGTCAAGTAATGAATTTTTTGGCGATGAATTTAAAAGAAGTTATTAATTTTAAAAACGAAAAATAATTGATTAATTAATTGATATTCGAATAATTTTGGTAGTCGAGGCACTGAGTATCCAAAAAATAGTTGGTCGCCAATGACACCGAAAACAATATACCCAACCAATTAGTAGGGTAGCGCACACTTGACGTTCCGTTAAACAAAATGCGGCAAAAAGCGCATATGATACATACATACAACAGCGGATAACGGTGGGAAGAGCAAACGATAAGTTTACCGCTGCATCTATTTGTATGTACGCCAAATAATTTATGCCCGTTTATTTTGATCTGTAATATTTAAAATAATTGTTGGCTGCACTGTAACTATTTATTTAGCAAAATAATATAATACCGAGAACGAGCGGTAAGGGACGACAGTGATTGTAGAATAATATATATAGTAACATATCAACAAAATTTCTCTAAGTGTATATCAGTAAATTTAAACAAAACAAACAAAGCCCCTCAGAGAAAAAAGCTTCTTTCGAGCTTTGATCTGCAAAAAGCTTCAGCAAGGGTAGCTATAAAAAGGGAAATTCTAAGCAGTTTTGAAGAATCACACTTGATACAGTACAGAAACGGAACTCAAATAAAAATATATTTTTTCAAACTATTTTGAAGAAGAAATTAAATATCTTCTTATATATATGTTTTAATTTCCTCCACAGGCAGCTGTTGATTTATGTATGTTCATATATTTATAAATTTTATACATTTTCATTATTATTTTTTTGTAATATATTGGATATAATTGGCGGATTGTAATCTAATCCCATTGATAAGCAGGAACGATTCATCCCGAGATAAGTCCTGAGACGCCTACGTATTAAAACCTCCTCCTTATCCTTTGCGAATTTTATGCCGTTTTAGATGTTATGCTACGGCAGCAGGCTTAATTTTGAACCCAGGCTTTGGTTAAGTCCAATCAAGTGTGTCCCCCGACAATAATTATACATGAATTTACTACCACCAGAGCTGAGGAGGTCTGAAGCGATCAACCTTTTTACCGATTGACCACTCCACATTCCCCTTCAGTTCACAGAAGCGGAATCGAACTCAATATCACATGTGCCGAAAAATCGCCGCAAATTTGTTCGTATGTCCGGTGTATCCTCGACTGGTGCGTTTGGTCGAGAGAATGTCCGTCCGTCACAACCTGCACGTCAATCAAATAAATGCGATTTTGTCGGATAGCCACCAGGTCAGGTTTATTCATTCCGGTTTCGCGCTGCAGACTTGGTTCAACATGGACGACACAGCCTTATCGCTCATGTCCCCGCGTGAGAAAATTTGAAAAATACGCCGTTGTGCCGAGCTATCCTTCTCCCATGAGTTCGATAGCATTACTGCAACATGTAGTTTGTTGTTTCGGGAGCATCACATCCAGCACGGCACCATCACGTCAATTCGTGCCTTCCCCTCGTAATACGAGACCTTGAGGGTAGAGCATTTATCAGCAGTTTGATACCTTCAGTATACTTCTTTACTGTTAGAAACGTGTGAGTTGAGTTACTGCTTCCGCGAAATCGCTCGAGGTGAGTCCATTTTATACTGCTCAATCGCTTCAGTCGAAGAATTGGTGCCCCTCCGCAGAGAATTTTATCCCTAAATACTTCGCCTCGTCAGTATGCTTCAGTGAAAGACACTCGCGCCCGCCAATCAGAGGCTCCGCCGTTCGACGACAGTACACTTCTGCTTGGCTTGCCCCTTTATACTGACAGTGAAACACTTGTCCGTATTAAGGTTGACCCCACCGAGGAAAGAAAGCAAACGGTGGTGTTCAACCCATTTTGAAGCCCCATCGGAGTTTCTCCAAAAAGGATTATAACATCTGCGAATGCATCTACGTTTTTCATGGCATTTCCGACTTTGGCACCAATCTCACTGTGTAAGGTCCTAAGCAACCGGTCAATGACCAAATTGAATAGTATGGGAGACCAAGGGTCACCCTGCTTCACTCCTCGTGCAGAAAAAGAACGCCTCTGAGACCCACCCGTTCCCATCGAGCATTGTGCCGCCGATCTCGGACAACTTCCGGAAGTAGTTGATAAAGCCTTTCGGGGCACCATATGAAGCCAATGTGTGAATCTCTTATGATTTTTCCTTAAAACTAAATCAACAATCGTCATATTATCAGCACACTCATCGGTGGGTAGGAACCCTCGCTGACGCATGTCCCAGTTGATGTCTGCGCTCAACCGGCATGTCAAAAGGCCATTTAGTTGCCTAACTATTACCGTGGTGACTGAAATAGGACTATAGTTGGAAGATTTGCCGTCGCCTTTTTCGGGATGATGATGGTTCTGGCCAGACGGATAGAGGAGGATTTCCTGTCGCGAGACCTGCGCATTATCTACGATATTTTTCAGGACCTCGGCTCTCCCCCGGGGCTCGCATACTACAGAAGCAAGCCCCTTTAGTACCCTAACGATTTCGCTGTTCGTGTGGTCTGATGGTCTGAAATTGATCCTCGTCGGTTTTGCTCGCGTATACTAGGGCGGCGCTGTGAGGTGTTCGTTTCTACTACTTCTGGGGTGGGAACATATCTGTTCCAATTTTGCCTTATAATCACCCCTTTTCCGATACGAAGAAATCACCACAAGCTTCTTATTTAGAAATCGAAAAGCACTTGCTGCAAGCTCAACCTCCTTTCACGCCATCGTCAAAGATTCTTCTTCAGACCACCTTGCCGTTTTATCGACACGTAGACTTTGTTCATCTAGTTCGTCTTTGTGCCGATGTGACATGTGAACGCCCAAACCCTTATTGGAGCTGAACGCCATTCCACTTATCATACAGGGCACCCACTCTGAAAGGTTAACCGATTGAGTGGGTCTAAATTGTGTGCTCTCTAGGTTAGTAGCCATAGACTCACCTCTTCCAATTTCAATTATTATCCGAGGCTCGTTATTTTCATTTGCACCAATTTTTTTCAAGGATCCTTTCGCTGCTCAAATTAGCTACCAGTTAGTACTGGCACCCAGAGAATACCACATGGAGGTTTTTCTCATCGTGCAAAAGAGGCAACTCTTTTATTTGTTTATACAGTAGCGGGCAATAAAATCCGGACTGACAAAAAATAGCCGTAATACTATTTACGTTTTTTCAGCCATCGCTTATTGTCTGGAGTAAATTTTTTTTAAATTGTTATAACTAATATAAAAGTTAATCAACAATTGTTTTTTTTTTTCATTTTGATTTGTTCAGAATGAAACGTCCCAAGTGAGTACGAGATGACACGAGGCATGCTACGATTAAACGTCATAACTATGCACTTTGAGCAGTTTAGTGAGAGAAGATTATTGGAGCACCACAAGAATACTTCATCAAAATCAAATTGCAGATGTCTATGAAGGAAGTGGTCAGAGAAAGAAAAGCAGAGCTTGAAATCATCAGCATACATAAGTGTAGTAGCAAAGCTTAAGACACTAGGTAAGTCGTTAACAAAGAGGATAAACAGAAGAGGTCCTAAGTGACTGCCTTGCGGAACACAACAAAACCCGGAACAAAACCCGCTGCGTACGATTCGATAGATATGAAGTCATTTACTGTATGATATTAGGAGGAAAACCCATAAGATAAAGTTTCCGGAGAAGGAGACGATAATTAACAGAATCGAAAGCTTTGCTAAAATCGGTGTAAACTACATCGGTTTCATTCGTTTTAGATAACCCTTGTGGACGATCGAAGTGAATTCTAGCAGATTGGTTGTTGTAGAACGATATTTGACAAAACCATGCTGGGTGGAGGAAATTATGCTTTTGCAATGATGTTGCAGTTGTAATGTAACCAGTTTCTCCAGCAGCTTGGGAATAGCAGAAAGCTTAGCAATACCGCGGTAGTTATCTATAAGTATTTTAGAACCTTTCTTACGAAGTGGAATAATAAAAGATTCATTCCATCTCTTAGGAAGGCATGAAAGGTCCAGAGATAACTTGAATAGGATGGTAAGAGGGTAGCATAGGATATCGGAGCAGTGCCTGAGAATACAGCTCGGGACATTATCAGGACCAGCAGAAAATGAGATATCCAAGGTTGAAAGAGCATTAGAAACATCGATATGATTAAATTTAGATAAGTAAATATTGTTTATATACGGAATTTTATAAGGGTATGTAGAATTTAAATTATAAGAATCGGACGAAAAGGTTGATTGAATAAATGAAGCAAAGAGATTAGCAATACCTTGTTCTGAAGGATCAGAAATATTTTTATAAGTTAGAAAAGGAGGAAAAAGACTGGATTTACGTTTCATATTGACAAACGAATGGAAGGAGCTCGGATCATTTCGGAAGTTTGCCTTACAATTTACGATGTAACGCTTATAAAGTTGATTATTACGAATAATAAACTGGTTGCGAATGTAAAGAAATTTTGTCTGATGAAGCATAGATCCAGACTTAAGAAACATTTTGTAAGGTGTAGATTTCCTGTTCTTAAGACAAGATAGGTGTTTAATAAACCATGTCGTTTTAGTTGATTAAGACAATGAAACTACAGGAAAAAATTTGTTCAAGGCGTTATGGATTACATCATAAAAAGAATCAGTAACAGCATCAATAGAGTTAAAAGATGAAAGATATTCCCAGTCAAATCCAGCTAAATGATTGCGGTGAGCATTGTAATCCATTTTTCGGAAACATTTAGTACGATACTGAGCCTTATAGTTAGCATGTATATTAAGGACAATACCAAAACCAATAGTGTAGGATGTCTCAGGAAGCGATAGTGGTGAAAACCGATTTACAGTCACAGAGGATATCCTATTACAGAAAATAAGGTCTAGAGATCTGCTAAGTGTGTTAAGGATGGGGTTAATTTGGAAAAGAGCAATTTCAATTAATGCATCAATAAAGTCGTTATGACAACTGGCATGCAAGGAATTTTCATCTTCACACGGGATCCAGGAGATTTTGGGAAGGTTGAAATCACCCATAATTAGGACAAAATCAGAGTCACTGACTAATGATAGAACGAGCTTAATAGCCTCAAGGTGGTTAAAATATACCGTATCCTCAACCGATGGAGGTATATAGGAACAGGTCATGAAAATATGAGTCGGTCCAACAGCTATTTTTAAAGCGATAAACTCGATTCCAAACTGATTCGGAAAAGAGATTAGTTTAGCTGAGAATTTATTATTAACAGCAATGAGGATACCACCACCGAAAGATGGCCTATCCATTCGAAACACAGTGTACTTTGGAACAAAAACTTCATAATCAGAGACAGAGGAATTAAGCCAGGTTCCAGTAAGTGCAATAGCATCAAAATCAAAAGAACTCTTGGTAAAAAGTTGGCTCAACCGAGAATACTTCGAACGTTTTCGTAGCAAGAAAATACGTTATTACTCAGTTTTTTGGAGCTGAATCGGCATAGTTGGGATTTAGAGAATCTTTGGCTAAAAATTCATGAACAATACTGAGCTGCGACCAGGCTGACGAATCAAGTGCTTTTTCAAAGTAGGGTTCTGGAATTACAATTTTGAAAGAGGATATACTACGCTTATGTTTAAAGTTAAACTTAAAGACCGCTAATTCATTAGGAGCTACCTTACGATGGTTTAAGAGGTGACTCCTGACATCATCCACAGTGGCATCCGGCATGAGGCGGGATACAAACATAGCTTTACGAGGTGCAACAGCTCTAAGCGAAAGCCCAGAGGATCTTAACTCAGGCGCCACACCAGTGAGAGGCCTAGGTGACGGAGCCACAGGAACCTGCAGGTTTTCCAATGATAGAGGATCCAAGACAATAGGTGGACCAAGACTCCTTGACGATTCCATTGGCTGACTTGGTGAACGGATCACTTCCACAGGCACAACAGTAGGCGATGAAGTATTAGGCGTTAAAAAGTATCCGAATGAATCGCATGAGAAGCAGGAGTACCCAATAAAGTTACCCCCATCGGGTTTTTTTTTTGAATTTTTCTCCTTGGAGATTCACTTAATAACTTGAGTCCAAGGAATTGGGTCTCAAGTGTAAGGAATTGCTCATTAAGTGCAGAAAGCCGTTTCTCGTCTGCTTCATGAAAGTCCGCATCTCAGACTCAATCTCTCTACAGGCAATACAAGACCCTGTCAGACCAATATTCTTTGTGATAAGATCGCTTATCCGTCCATTGTGCCCAGCATATTGTGTCCATTGTGCACATTTAATATGTGAGCAGTTGTTGCAAAGCCAGCAGGACAGATACGAGTCACCAGTGATGGATCCTCAAAACTCGCATTTCTTAGCAGTGCAAATTAGACTCATTATTGACTGAGATTTGTCCACTGTAGAGAGAGCGAGAAGAGATCAATTAGAAATTTGTGGTAGAGAGGCACTTTCGGATCAGGCACGTCAAAGAGAAGACGTCACAAAAGAGATACGCCGTGACGAATAATCGCTTCAGAGTAACAATGATGTAACGGGATTACTCCACCGGAGAATAGAACTCTGGAAGGGAATATATATATAGTGACATATTCACATATTCATCTATATGCAGCGTATAGGCAATCCCACGCTCAAATAAATGTAAACAATCGACATCCGTCGATCTTCTTGAAATCAATATGTGGCGGTCACTGCGTTGCCGCTCCACACTCAAATAATGTAAACACCACTATCCCAAGAGAGCGGACTCGCTCCCAAAACTTCTGTAAACAAAGGGCAGTAGAATTAAGGTTTCCAACTTATGAATTCAGTCTTAAGCTGAGATCTAATAAATAAAGAACATAAACCTACACTCATCGGTTTTATTATTCTCGATTAATCTCTAGCGTTGTTCTAAGTCTTTGGACGGAACATTTGTTCGACTCAGAAAAATAAACTATTTAACTATATGAATATTTGAAGAGCGCGGCAGAAATAATATTGTTTTTAAGAAGTGTATGGTTCAATGAACTATGTAAGTCAAATATGCTCCGACGATGATACGCGAAAAGAGGAAACTCGTATCTATAGATATAGGTAATCAGATGAGAGCAATCGCAAAAACACGTCAGGATACGGCAAAGTCAGACTGAAGCCTTTTTTTTTTGATATTTCGATATATTAATATGTGACGAACACAGCGAAGTGGATACCGATTGGTTGCATACTATGCCTACGGAAACGGCCAATCACAGTGAAGAGGCATAGGGTCATCAATACAAAGAATAAGGCTGCTATCTGGGTAAAAAAGAGCCCAGTTTAAATATCGTAGTCCTCTGTTGTTTCCCCCCAAGAGGCAAGGAACACAGAGAATAAAATAAAATAAATGCGAATCAGCATAATTGAATAGAAAGGAAAAACAAAAATAAAATCAACAAAAATTAAATCGGAAAACATCAACAAAAAAAAAAAAAAAAACAGTGTGTGTCTAAGGACACGCGTGAGAAACGAAGTTCCTTTGGCATGTTTGGCAATGAAGGAAAGACAGGACTGAATGAAGGCGAAAAATAATTAACAACAACCACTTACAACTTTATACATAAATGATTTTTATTTATTACTTATTTATTATAGGTATATAAATCTAATCAGTTCATTAAAATATAGTGATAATTGGCTTATGATAACTAAAGTAAGTTACAAACATTTGAGATTCAACTTTGTCCAAGTATCTCGAAAAAACTGCATCAATAGTCGTATTGAATCTTGTTGTTGACATTGTTGGGTCGTTATTAATTTTTAAATCAAATTCTTCAAGAAGAAATTGTGTCAGTGGCTCTGATTTTTTATCAGAAAAGTTGATGTTAAAATCACCGGCCAAAATTAGGGGAATTTCATACAAATTTGTAGTACTATATCTCCGAAGAAGTCGAGAACCTTTAGTATATTCTAATAGTACTCTATGTGTAAACTCTTGAATATCCAAAATTTTTTGCCTTGGTCCTTTTTGCATTGACTTCTGATTATTACAATTCAATGGCTATGCTCCAATTTTTTTTACTGTCCTTCTGTCGCTGTCGAAAATTTTGCTGGCGCTGCGCATTTCTTTTTTGAATGGATTCCTGATTATCAAAATGTTTTTTTTTTTCCGTTCCCGATACTCTTTTTGGTACTTTGCGGCGGTTTTTCGTGTTGTTTTTTTTTTTCAATATTTTCTTCCCCCCAAATTCACTGATACATTTGGTTGATCAACGCTGTAAATTTAATTATTACAAGGGTCAGATTTTAATTTCATTGCGGCGACGCGACAGCCGACACATGTACGAAAATTTCACTAATTTAGCTATAAGCATACTCGTGAATCTCGCGTAGTGGGAGCATGAGCAGTGGAGAAACGCTCGTCTGTGGAGAGCGAGAGAGTGAGAAAATGGTTATATTCTCTCACTCTACGAAAAAGAAACAGACAGATAGCCGTTTAACGTTACGTTACGGTTTTTTTCGGCTAGCCCTCCTCCGCCAAGCTCATACCGCGCCATAAGAAACTTCAGCCGTGACTAGCAGAAGAAACATCAGTCGCAGCAGTATCAGCCGAAGCAACAGCAACAGTGACGCAGAATCAACAACCGCAGCGACATCAACATCACCAGCAACAGTGACAACACCCCAACAAGAAGCAGCATCAACAGCGCAGCGACAACAAAATCACCAAACCAACAGCAGCAATTATAGTCATCGGCAAGTTTTATAACTTAAATATAATTAAAAAAAAAAAAAATCCAATATGTCGACAAAAGAAAAACTCGCTATTATAGAAGACCAGGTGCGTCTCACCCGGCAAGTAGATGCGCTTCTCGCAAAAAAATCTTATTTCCGATAAGAATTAAAAAATTAAAAATATTTCTCAGCAGAGTAGAAACAGTGTCCGATTTAATAAATATTGAAGGGCTAATAAATAAAATAATAAATATATGCCCAAAATAATAGAGCTCAGAGAAGATTGGAAATACACATTGAGCTCATGAATAATAAAATTGAAGTAGGTCGATTAGAAAAGGTAGAAGGTAGTAATCCTAAAATGGACGAACTACCTACCCTACCAAAAATTTAGGTTCCCAGTTTCTTTGGAAACTCCAAAGATTGGGACCATTTTTATACCCTTGCAGAGGGTATTATAATTTTGGTCAAAAGTGTGCAACGCAGTGAAGGAGACATCTCCGACCCTATAAAGTATATATATTCTTGATCAGGATCACCTCCTGAGTTGATATGAGCATGTCCGTCTGTCCGTCTGTCCGTCTGTCCGTCTGTCTGTCTGTCTGTCGGTTTCTACGCAAACTAGTCTCTCAGTTTTGGAGCTATCGAGTTGAAACTTTGCACACACCCTTCTTTCCTTTGCAGGTAGTATATATGTAAGTCGGAACGGCCGGGATTGGTCGACTATATCCTATAGCTGCCATATAACTGATTGATCGGAAATGCCATAACTTTGGTGTTTTTTAAGTTAGAGGGTTGGGACTTTCCACACATGTTGCATTTGACCAAAATATCTTATGTACAAAATTTCATAAGGATCGGCCGACTATATCCTATAGCTGTCATAGAACGGTCGGAATTGGCATAACTTTGGTGTTTTTTAAGTTAGAAAGATGGGACTTGGTACAGATTACTCTTTGGGCAAAATAATTCAATATGCCAAATTTCATAAGGATCGGCCGACTATATACGATCCGCTATATATTTAATAATATAAGATGCGTGGCGCCACCTAGCGGACTGCGACTGAACTGCAAGGGTATATCAACTTCGGCTCCGCCCGAAGTTAGCTTTCCTTTCTTGTTATGAGTTATTCAAGGAGCTTGTGCATTCAAGAATGGATTTAAGTCCATCCTTGAAGCTAAGCTACCTTACAAGTGCTCTAAAAGGTGAAGCACGAAATGTCTCCCATTTATTGCTTGGCTCAGGCAATAATTATGATGCAGCCTGGGAGTTGCTCATAAAAAGGTATGAGAATAATATAAAAATATTTTCAGACCAATTGAATCGCCTAATTGATCTTCCAAAAATAAATTTGGACTCATACAGGCATTTAAAAAATACAATTGATTCTATAAACGAATCAATTTATATGATGCGTCTCAAAGCAAATCTGACCAAAGAATCAGATTGCATTTTTGCGCATATTATTATAAAGAAATTTACTATTGAGGCTCTGCAACAATATGAGGGCCAAGTAAAAAAGTCAAATGATATCCAAAATTTGAAAGATGTCATAGAATTTTTAGATCAACGGCTTAGTTCGTTGACATCAGTTGGAAATGAGTTACCAACTAGAAAAATTATGCAAAAAAATCACACAAATAACCAAGCATGCCAGATGTGCAAAATGCCCGGGCATCAATTAATGGTTTGCTATAAATTTAAAGCATTAAGTCCACAAGAAAAATCAAATATAGTTAAAAAATTTAATGTGTGTTACAGATGTTTAAAGCACAGTTCAAACTCAAAATGTCCAAGCGAGCTAGTATGCTCGTATTGTCAAAAATTACACCATAGCATGTTGCATTTTAAAAAAAGAGAATTTAAGCCTCTCTTTGCCATCTTCCGTTGTTCTTCGCTCCGCCTTTCTTTGCTCGGGAATGGGATCTTTCTCCAGATAAGCTGCCGTCTAAAAATAGCCCAATCGTCCAGCGGTTTTCCTGCTTTCCCTTTTGTGCAACACTTCCAAGTGAACCAAAATTGCCGAAAAATGACCAATTTTTGTGCAATTTTGTGCAATATGCTTTGCCGTGGCTGTACTTTTTCCGCCAAAATTGGATGATGATGCCGTTGCTGCTGAGGTAGAACGGTTAAGAGGCACATACACACAAGTGCACAATAATTGGCGCCTAGATATATATATATATGTATGTGCTGGGTGGGATTTTAATTATGTGTATATAATTAAATATCTTCTTCAAAAATAGTTTGAAAAAAATATATTTTTATTTGAGTTCCGTTTTTGATACAGTGTGATTTTTAAAACTGCTTAGGATTTTTGGAGTTTCAGAACTAACTTAACTTTGGGGCTCTAAGTCCCTTTTATAGCTACCCTTGCTGAAGCTTTTTGCAGATCAAAGCTCGAAAGAAGCTTTTCTCTCAGAGAGGCTTTGTTTTCTGAAGGAAATCGATTGAGTCGGAACCTATTACTTGAGGTGTCAGTTGACGTGGAAGACTTTGGGTCTCAATTAATCGAGGTGACAAGAAAATGTGAAATTTCCTGTGAAGTGGATGCCCATTCAAGAATGGTTTGAGCTGTTTAGTTTTATTTCACTTAAAAGGAGTGAGAAAGATTTGAGTCGGGATTCTGTTTACCAAAATATTGTTTTGGTTTTCAATCTGAAGTGGCTCTTAGAAATTGGAAATCTTAAATGAGACTGTTTTCAGCCGAATTGAAAAATTAAATGTTTATGTTTTTACAAAAATTGGAATGATGCAATTTGCAGCTGGATTACGAATTTCAATACAAAAGGCTTCAGCTTCGGTTTACAAAATTGGTTTACAAAATTTACTGATATACACTTAAAGAAATTTTGTTGATATGTTACTTCCCCATCCTTAAGAATTTAGCCTGTCCTCAGGCGGTTAGTTTGGGGTATAACTGTAGGTCATGTTCTTTATTCTCTGAACTTATAGTTTCTTCTTCGGGAGTTATAACCTTTTGTTTTTTATAATTAATTATTATCCTTTTTGGGATGTTCTTAAATTTATAAATCAAATATATGATTATAATAATAATTATTACTACTAGTAGTATTAGTAAAATTGTTTGAGTTTTAAAATATTGTTTTGAGTGGTTTTGGAATATTTCTTTGGCTACGATATACGATAAAGGTTCGAGTTTAGTTATGTTGTTGTTTACATAAATAGTTCGGGTGTAATCAAGCATAGTATTTGTTATTATTACATCTTCTATTTGTATAGAACAGTTGAATACTTTTATTATATTGTTTCCTTCTGCTATTAGATCTTTATTTATACAATTCTGATTTAACAAAGTTTTTGGTAAATTCCATGTTATTATAATGTTGGGTTCAATATAATTTAATTCGAAGTTCTTGTACATTTTTGTATTGCCTCAATTTTTTGGGGGTTTGGCTTTATTCCTTCTGTTGTTATTATATGTCCAAGGAATTCAGTTTCCTTTTTCATAAACTCACATTTGTCAAGTTGAAGTTTAAGATTAGCTTCTCGAAGTTTTGAAAACACCTTTTTTATGGACAATATGTGTTCTTCTAATGAAGTAGAAAATATAATTGTCATGTCATCCATGTAAACAAGGCAATGCTGGTATATTAAATCTTCTAATAAATTGTTCAAGCAACGTTGGAAAGTTGCAGGCGCATTTTTCAGACCAAATGGCATTCGTGTGTATTCGTAATGTCCATTTTTAGTAGAAAAAGCTGTTTTTGAAATAGAATTTTCATCCATTTGAATTTGATGGAAACCCTTGGCAAGGTCAATTGTTGTAAAATATTGACACTTTCCAAGTTTGTCAAGTATTTCATCCATAACTGGTATCGGATACTTATCATCAATAGTTATTTCATTTATACTTCGATAGTCTATTACTATTCGAAATTTCTTTTTACCTGATGCATCTTCTTTCTTTGGGACTATCCATATTGGAGAACAATAAGGGGATTTCGATTTACGTATTATTCCCTGATTCATCATTTCTTTAATTTGGACTTCTACTTCTTGATCATAAGCTTGGGGGTATTTATAAGGTTTTTTGTAAATAGGATCTTCATGTTTGGTTTGGATTGAATGTTTTATAGCACTGGTAAAGGTCAAATTTTCACCTTCCCTGTACTGGATATCCCTAAATTCAAATAAAATGTTATTTAATTTAGTTCTTTCTTCTTTATTAAGATGATTTATTAGAAATTTATTATTTTCTTCTAAGTCATTATTAATTGCAAAATTAAAAGATATATCCTCAGATGAAGGTGGACTGAGATAATCTTCCAATGTTTCAATTTCGGAATTCTTGAAATCTTCGTGGTTATATATCATGGAAAAAACAAATCCGCTCAAAGTGACTGTTTCCTGTTTATAATTAATAATTGCTTCACATGCTTCTAAATACTCTCTTCCTATCAATATGTCATATTTTTGCGAAAAATTGTGAACCCAAAATGGTTGATCGATCGGACAAAGTTTACTTGATTTAAAATTTACGGACTTATTTAATTTAATTACACCATTAATTGTGTGTACTTCTAACGTTTTTAATGTTTGTGGGAAATTAAAATAATTTTCTTTTATTAGGTTTATTGAACTTCCTGTATCTATTACACATTTAAATGCGCGATTGTTAATAGTTATTCTGATGTAAGGATTTCTATTTCTTCTATTGGATCCGAGGCTATTTGATGAAAATTTTCGATTTCCATTCTAGATTGATCGCTTGAATATTCACGCTGTCTTTTCACTGGTTTGTTAGAATTATAACCTTGTAAAGAAGATGTTGGCTGTTGATAATTCATAGGATTCTGAGCTCTACCATGATTTAAATTTTGCTGCAATTCCTGTTGAAATTGTTGTTGATTGAAATTATTTGGTTGTCTATAGTTACTTTGCTGATTATAATTTTGTTGATTATTATTATTATAAAAGGAATTATTTCTTTGGAAATTATTATTTCTTTGATAATTTCTCCTATCTTGTCCGTTTTGTTTTGAATTATGTTGTGATTTAACTTTATCAGAACCAGAATCATAACAACCTTCTTGTTGTGCTACTTGTTTAAGTTTACTGACTGTAGTTATATCGTGCCTTGCTAATGTCATGAATAACCTGTCAGGAAGTTTTCTCATTATTACATCTTTTACAGTATTATTCATGGCATTATTATAAATCATTGTATTTAAATTGTTATTTTCTAACGACAATTTGTTTGTTATGACAAATATTTTATATTCTAGATCCTCGACGAACTTACGAATGCTTCCATTGAAAGGGGTATTGTAGAGTCGTCTTAGTAATTCCTCGCATGGGGTTTGGGTTTTATACTCATCGATGAGAGCAATCCTTAGATCGGGCCAATTGGTTGCTGCTGATATCTGTGACACTCGCTGGGCATCTCCTGATAATTGCATCTCGATTGCACTGAAGAATACAGCTGTTTGACGCGGATCAGTTGATGGATACAAATTTAAAATGTATTCGATCCGTCTGATGAATGCACTTAATTCCCTGGTGCTTCCATTAAAATTGGGAACTTGCCTAATCTGGCTTAAAGCCTGATTAAGGTGTAGCTCGGAGAGTAACTGGACTTGTGCTACTGGTTCGGCCATTGTAATGTTCGTATTTCTTATTTGTTTCGGTAGCGGTCACACTATGAAAGCGGGCTACTAATTTATTTTAAGTTTTTGTGTTTTGTATATTTTCGGTAGCAGTCACACTTCGAAAAGTGGGCTACAAATTGAAACTAACACGTAAGTTCTTTTGCGGATGTGAATAGCGATTAACACTCGCGGTTAGTATTAAGGCTGCAGTTGCATTAGCACAAAATACTTCAACGATGTTCTATGATCTCGATTGATCACTGGTCACTTTTACACATCCTACCGACTGCGCCAATTAAATATCTTCTTCAAAAATAGTTTGAAAAAATATATTTTTATTTGAGTTCCGTTTTTGATACAGTGTGATTTTTAAAACTGCTTAGAATTTTTGGAGTTTCAGAACTAACTTAACTTTGGGGCTCTAAGTCCCTTTTATAGCTACCCTTGCTGAAGCTTTTTGCAGATCAAAGCTCGAAAGAAGCTTTTCTCTCAGAGAGGCTTTGTTTTCTGAAGGAAATCGATTGAGTCGGAACCTATTACTTGAGGTGTCAGTTGACGTGGAAGACTTTGGGTCTCAATTAATCGAGGTGACAAGAAAATGTGAAATTTCCTGTGAAGTGGATGCCCATTCAAGAATGGTTTGAGCTGTTTAGTTTTATTTCACTTAAAAGGAGTGAGAAAGATTTGAGTCGGGATTCTGTTTACCAAAATATTGTTTTGGTTTTCAATCTGAAGTGGCTCTTAGAAATTGGAAATCTTAAATGAGACTGTTTTCAGCCGAATTGAAAAATTAAATGTTTATGTTTTTACAAAAATTGGAATGATGCAATTTGCAGGTGGATTATGAATTTCAATACAAAAGGCTTCAGCTTCGGTTTACAAAATTGGTTTACAAAATTTACTGATATACACTTAAAGAAATTTTGTTGATATGTTAC
>JAWNNY010000642.1:0-110931 GCA_035046425.1 Drosophila anomalata
CCGAGCATCTGAGCCTAATGGCGTCCTTCAGACTCCCTGACCACTGCAGTGTGTTCCAGGCTGAAGTAGTAGCCATTAAGGAAGCACTTGAATCCCCAGCTCTAAGGGGCAATCGGGGTACGATATGTATCTTCTCAGATAGTCAAGCAGCGCTCAAGGCACTTGACGGATTCTCATCCAACTCCAGGACAGTCAATGACTGTCGCAGATCTCTCAACGAGATGGCTGAACAGCATGACATCTACCTCATTTGGGTTCCCGGTCACAGGGACCACGAGGGAAACTGTGCTGCAGATGAACTAGCTAGGGCAGGGACTACCAACCCTCTCCTACCGGAGAAAGAACTTGTAGACATACCCTTGGCTACTTGCAGGCTAAAGTGCAGGGAGTTTTTCGACCTGGCAGCCAATAGGAAATGGAGTAATCTCCAGACCTGTAGAACATCACGTTTGATCTGGCCGACACGCTCTCAGAAAAGATCGGCGAGACTTATTGCTCTGACTAGACCGGAATGCAGCCTAGCGATTGGAGCATCTCGGTGAAACCCTTGCTCCAGCGGCAGCACAAGGAGCCCTAGCGGCTCAAGTGGAAGCGAGGGGGTATTCTATGACCCCCTTGCATCACCGCCCTAACCTAACCTAACCTAACCTATCAGTGCGTCGAAGAAATTTGTCGAATGACCATCAAAACGTGGGTCCAAATATAAAATTGGATATTTAGGTATTAAAAAAAAATTTTTGTGAAATATAAGTAGTGCATTCGGTTATAAACGTTTTTTAAGTTTGTCGCGTGCGACATGGTCAAAAAATTTCCTCCTTGTTTGTTAAGTTTGAAACCTAAATTAATTTTTTTTAGCTCTAAATTAATTCTTATTAAACTTAGAATCTCCAAATTCACGTTTTATTATTTTAAAATTACAAAAACAACTAAAAAAATATGAGGGAAAAAACTGTCGCGTGCGACAGTGAATAAAATTGAATTGAAAAAAAAACTACCAAATAATTTTAAGTGAAACAAAAAGAATTACTAAGATCAAATAATAAATCACGTTTTGAAATTGATTGCAGACAAATTTTCCATCAGGTTTCGCTAAAATCAGCGTTTGAAATGGTTTTTGAAAAAGTAACTTCTGTTTTTTGTCGCGTGCGACATCCCTTGTTTTTTTTTTGAATATTCTTAAAACAAAAAGTCTTCCAAAATTAATATTTACACCAATTATACAACTTATCAAGACCTATTAGATTCACTTTTGTTAAAATAAAAAACAAGCTTAACACATTGTTTTTTTCCAGTTGGAATGCGTACGAATGTCGCGTTCGACATTAGAGAATTACCCATATGCTCCTCCCTTGTACACCCGATCACGATGATGTCATCCTGATATGCAAATGCGTGCGTAGCCATATCCGGGCCTATGACTTTGTCCAAAGCCCTTTGGAACGTTGCTGAGGCTGAGTGGAACACGAACGGCATCACCTTCCACTGGTACACCCCTTTCCCAGGTACCGTAAAGGCCGTGTATTTCCTGCTCCCTTCCTCCAGTGGGATTTGTCAATAGCCATCTTTAAGGTCGAGACTGCTGAAAAATTTTGCCTCCCTCAATTGGTCCATGATGAAGTTTATCCGTGGCATCGGGTACGCGTCTTTTACTGACTTTGCATTTATTTGTCGGAAATCCACGCACATTCTCCATTGACCCGTCTTCACTATGACGATGGGTGAGCTGTAAGCGCTATTTGAAGGCTCGATGCATCTCTTTTCCAGCAGCTCTTCTACTTTTGCATTGATCTTCCCCTTTATTTTGCGGTTCTTTGGATAATATGTTTGCTTTATTGGGATGTCGTCCTTCATCGTAATCCTATGCTACGTTACGTTCGAACAACCCTTCTGTTCTGTGAACGCTAGCTGTGAACCACTAGCTCCTCCTTAATGAACCTTTTGTCCCGCTCGCTTTCCCATTCCTCCAAGGATCCAGTTATAGCTATGGACACCCTATCCTTCAGGTATCCGCTCCATCTTTCTCTTCTCAGGATCGCGACTTGGTGGCCTGCGTAGTTTATTGTTGTGCCAAATTCTGCGAAGAAATCCCATCCAAAATGGGCTGTCTCTGACTTTGGCGTGCTGGTTATTGTTGGCTCGGCTACTGTTGCCTTAGGTCTACCGTCCAATTTTGGTTCGGCATTTGGCGTCGATCCTCAGGCTGCCATCTCTACCTCCATACCTGCCCTGGGGGGCTCTGTTGCTCTGGTGGGTTCTGGTGCAGTTCCTCTTTCGGCCATCTTCTGTCTACCGCGGAGGCTTGCCTATTAAAGACCTTTTCCTCCAAGGCCAGCTCCTCAAATTCCTCGGCTAGACCCATCACTTCTTCGAGCAATGCGCATGCGTATGGCCTCATAAACATTTTCATGCGCGGCATGCAGTTCTCCACCAGCCTTTCAATCACCTCCTTCGTGGATTTTTCCAGTGGCTTCATTAGCGTCTAAAGGTCCACCATATATTCCTTCGACGGTTCTCCTCGTTACTGTTTCCGCTGCCGAACCTGGTTTGCCAATTTTTCAAAATACCCTTCGGACAGAAAAAAAGCCTCGAAGCTCCTTCTAAACTCCTTCCATGTTGGCCACTCCTCATAGTTCATTATGAACCATTTTTGTGCTCTGCCTTGGAGTAATTCCGGCAACGCCCGGGAAATTCTGTTTATTTCCAACCCGTATGTTTTAGCGGGCTACGCCACTCGGTCCACGAACTCTAGAGGATCTCCCGTTCCGTCGAATCGGAATGACCACTCCCGGACTTGTTTGGCTACTTTTGCATAGTCAATCTGCACCGGGACTGGCTTCCGCACTTCTGGCTCCATGCCCCTTATGCTCTTCATTTCTGGTACCGCCAGACTTTGAATGAGCTTCTCCGACTCACTCACTGCTCTTTATCTCGGCGTGGATATCTGTGTGTACTTTTCCTCAAATCCACGCGTGACCGCCATCACTTCATCGTCCTTTGACTCTACGACCCACTTTGAAACAAGCGCCCTCATGCTTTCTACTGTTCCTTCTGCTGGAGGACCGAGCTCCTTGCACACTTCGCTCAACTCCTCCTTGCTATGCGCGTATATCCAATTCTTTCTTCCTATCTTGAATCTGCGTTACTTCTAGACTCGAAAGCAATCACGTTTCGACGCCAGGTGTGTCGAACTGTTTTTGCTAACTGGTGCTCGCAACAAATGCCGCGGCTAGCTCACAGAGTTTGGTGGATCGTTTCTGATTGCCCGAGCCCAGAAATAACTTTTGCTCCGCTTAGGCCTCCGATTCATATTTTTATTATGCAGATCACCGGACTTTGTCCGGATACCCCCGCGCTTCCCCCCTTTGGACATTTCAAATGCATTTCTGCATTTTCTAAACACAGCTGCTCTGTCGTGGGCTGCTTCGTTCCCCGCCGTCCCCGCTCTCTCCTATGACATTCGAGCGCGGCCGCGGTGGCCCACCCGTTACGTTTCACGGTAATTCCTCTTTCTCCTCCTTCCGTGAGCGCAGCTGTGCTAGCTTGCTTGTCCCTCCCACTGTTGCCCCTTTGCCACCAGTCTTGGCGTGTGGGAGATTTAATCTCCTTACACACTTAATCGCACAGACAAGTTTATATTCCATGATTATTTATTATTAATTTATTAAATTTAAAACAATTTTTTTTATTTTAATATTTAAGAACCTTGAAACACTCTGTATAATTAATGTAGATAAATAAGTGGAATGTTGTTAAGTAGAATGTAGAGAGCGGGAGCGCAAGTAAAGCTCTCACTTGCGCTCTCCCATGAATTCGCCCCGCTTCGCCGCACTAGATAAGCTAGGCTTAAGTTTTTGTTGCTATGAATATATACTCGAATTTATAACGTTAAACAGAGTGCACGCATTTTTCGTTTTTTGCAATAATTTAAATACTATAGCCATCATTCTATAGTCTTTCGGTTTCTCGCGACGAGATAAAATAATCTCAATTACATTTTGGCGCCCCCGGGTGGACTGTAGTGAATATAATTCAATAAAAAAGCAACAAAAATAGTGACAGTGACACAATACATATATAAACAATATATAACATACATATATTCAAAAAAAAAAAGAGTTGCTCGCGACGGTTGTGGTAGTGAATTCAAAAATACAAATTGAAGAATTCTTCGCGTCGCGAAACAAACTTCTCCAATCACATAGCTGTTACTGGAAGGATTGGTCGTCCCCATGCTCTGCACCTGCATCGATTGTCAAAGGAAAGTGGCCGCAGGATTAAAGGATCCAAAAGCAGAACACCAGGTATTTGTGCAAAAAATTGAAAGTTGAGATAAGACAAATTAAAATCCGTCTTGTGCTGGAATATTGCACCCTCCTTTCAATTCTTGGCGCATATGTACGTAGAAAAAATAGTAGAATAGTAGAGAATAGTAGAAAGGTGCATATATATTTGGTATACATACATATATACGCAGCGATAATATTCTCGTTTTCGTTTCCCACCGTTATTCGCTGCTGCATGTATGTATATGCACTTTTTGGCGCCTATAGTTTAACGATCCGCCAAGTGACGCGCTCCCCTACAATTTGGTCATGCCGAAACCAATTTCGGTGTCATTGGCGACCAACTATTTTTTTGTGGATTTGGATACTCTGTGCCTTGACTATCAATAATTCGTTATCAATTAATTAATCAATTTAGAATTTTTTTTGGTTAAATTTAATAAATTATTTATTATATTTAAATAAGATGAATTAATTATTTTCGTTTTCGCATTTTCTTGTTGTTGAATTAAATTCAATAAATTTCTAAAATTTATTTATTTTTAATAAATTTTTAAAATTAATATTTTAAAATTAATAAAAAATTTAAATATTTTGAGCTATCAGCGTTTTGATAGCGGCCGAATTAATAGACCAGGTTCAATTTTACAATTCAATTTATTTTGGGTCAATTTAACCCCAAAACAAATTCCGCGGCCGAACCAAAACAATGCCGAATTACAAGTGCCTAAAACCGAAGAGCTTGCGCAGAAGCTCCACCAAAGCTCCCAAAGTGCATGCGCTACAAATACCAATAAAGCGCATGCGAAACTGGGAGACAAAACAGAGAAGAATACATGCTGATAACAACAGCTGCAGCCTAGCAATTTTTGATTATTTTAAATTCATTTTTTGGTGGCTGCTTGGCCCAACATCCTCCCCCATTTAAGGGTGGGCCTTCAATAACACTGTTGGAAGGGGCAGCAGTCACATCAGTGGTTGCAGTGGTTATTGGTGGTATGCCGTGGGTTGTCTTTCCTAGTATAGAGCGACGACACATCCCGTGATAGTTCACCGCGTCCAGGATTCACCCAGCCAAATCGAGTATTCTGGGCAATGGGGAGCCCGTGACCTAATTGGATTTGACCAGCCCAGGTCAAAGAATAAGCTAGCTCCAATCAACAGGTCCACTCGCTGCGTTTTGTGGAAGTTAGGGTCAGCTAGATCCATATTGCCAGGAATCTTCCAGCGCGAAGCATCTATGTCCTGGCTAGGTTGATAGTCCGTTATATGTGAAGCTACAACAGCCTCAATTTCCACTGAATAAGTGCTAAGGCGGGACTTCAAGCACACATTAACGGATGCTCCATCCGTTTCAAACCCAGCGCCGCCAAAACCGGCCACCGTTGTGGAGCATTTGGAACGGCCAAGCTGAAGTTCATTCGCCAGCCGAGACGAGATGAGGTGCACTTGTGAACCGGAATCCAATAAAACTCGGCAAGGCAAGAAGGCTCCAGTTCGACCACTAACGAGCACATTGGCTGTTGGCAGGAGCACTAGCTCAGCATTGCGATCCTGGTTCATAGCAGGGTTGATTGAGCGGGATGAGTGCGCAACAGAAACGGCACCGGTGGGACGGGAGACTCGTGCGGGTGAAATCTGCCCGCGAGGGTGCAACAAAATATGATGACGGTGATTGCACGTCGAGCAGCGGGAAGCTGAGCATCCGCGAGCGAGATGGCCATCCTTCAGACTAACAAAACAGCGAGCTAGACACCGCACTTCGTCGAACCGTTCCTCAATTGGCAAAGCACTAAACTTTGAACAAGAAGGAAGCTCGTGCACCGAAATACCACACAGGGCGCATAGAGCAGGACGGGCGTTAATAACCATGCACGAAGATCGGTTATTCGAAGATCTACCTCGGCCCACTTGGTTAGCTGGTGGATACGCCGCCAAAGAGAAGTCGACGCATTCAAGAGTCCGGTACCTTTGCTCCAAGAATCGTGCCATGGACTCCCAAGACGGAGTTGCTTCCGGCGATAGTGTCTTCCCACTTGGCCTTTGTGGCAGGATCCAACTTCTTTGTGGCGCAGAAATCCGGCCACTCGACATAGCCGCCGCTGAATGTTGGCATCGGCAACGGTGGCAAGGAGGGGGCTGGCTTGTATGGCATTGGCGATACACTGGCACCGTCGAGAAGTGTGGAGTGGGCAGCGATTCTCATGGAGCGCTTGGCAACCTCCACCTGAATTTACACTTCCACATCAGTCGCCAGCTGCGAGAATCTCCAAAACAGATCGCTCCCGATCTCGCTAAAATTAAGCTCCTCCAACTCTTCTTGAAGCGCGGTGAACCGCTCACGCAAACGCTTCTCCACTGACTCCAGCGCCATAATGGAAGAATCCTCAGTCCGCGCTGCAGCTTTCACCTTATGATGCAGCGCCTCCATTTCCTGTCAGGCCACCTCTGCTCTTCTCCGCAGCATCCTTTCCCGGTTTGCGGCAGCAGCTCCAATAGTCTCAGCTCCAGCTCCTGATCACAATAATAAACCGGGATGAAATCACGTCGGGGTCACCAATATTGAGCTATCAAAACGCTGATAGCTCAACAAAATAAATTAATAAAATTTTTTTAACAAAAAATTTAAATAAATTATTAAATCTTAAATTTGCATTGTTTTCGTTTTTGTATTGAAAAAATAAATTTTTTATAATGGAAAGTACTAAACAAAAACTTAATTTCACGACTCTTATTGACTTAAAAAAAGAGTTAAATGTCAAAGTTAAAAGCATTCGCTGGTTGGAGGAACGTTTGGAAGATGGATCACTTCCTCTAAACAAAACCGAGCTAGAATGCAGGCTTCAGGTTTTAGATGAGGCAATTTCTAAAGCAAATGAGTTGCAAGACCAGATCGAGCAAATAGATGAATTGAATGATTTCGGAGCCGAGTTGGAAGAATTAGGAATAACTACCAAGGCAAGGATTAAGTCCTTATGTAATGCCTTGAATTCAGCTGAAGACTCCCGTATAGCTCCTGCAATTTCTGCAGCCCCAACTCGAGCTCGACTTCCTAGTTTGGCATTGCCAAAATTCAGTGGAAATTATTCGGATTTCAAAAATTTCATAAGTCTTTTCGAGACATTAGTTGACAAAGATAAAGAAGAAGAAAGATAACATTCCAGTTATCGAGAAATTTAATCATTTAATTTCTTGCCTCTCTGGTGAAGCCTTAGGAACTGTCAAGGCATTCCAGGTCACCGAGAGTAATTACGACAAAGCTATCGCTAGTCTAAAAAGAGTTTATGATAACGAATGTCTCATCTTTGCGAACCAAATACGTCAACTGTTCAGCCTTCCGAAAATTTCCCAGCCGTCTGCGTCGTCGTTGAGGGGTCTCATCGACACTGTGTCATCAATTTATGGATCACTATTATCCATAGGTGATGATACTAATATTGCAAACTCAATGATTATTCATTTAGTTTTGAGTAGAGTGGATCCAGTGACCAAGCAAAAATGGGAAGAGTCACTGGATTATGAGGAATTGCCGCTGTGGTCCGATTTCGAAAAAATACTAAATCGTAGATACCAGCATCTGTCCGCTGAAGAGACTGGCAAACCAAAACAAGAAAGAACTGGGTTCAGCAAGCAACTGAATAGAACTTCGTTGGCTTGTTCTTCTACCAACGCCAAACCAGCTTGCAATTATTGTAACGCTAATAACCATTTTTTGGCCCAGTGCAGTCCGTTCGCTCGCCTTGCTGTAATGCAAAGGTTAGAGTTTGTTAAGTGAGCCTCCCTATGTTTGAATTGTCTGCGAAAAGGTCACACGGTAGCGAATTGTAAATCGACCAGGTGCCAAATCTGTTCAAGATCGCACCATAAACTTCTGCACCGATTTACAGTGACCGAAAATAGCTTAGCATTACCACCACCCACACAAAATCCTCCTCCAGAGTTAATGAATGATGGCCCTTCTACTTCACATGCTTTGCATGCGTCGTCTGTAGAAAGGGTTTTGTTAGCAACGTCAATCGTAAGCGTTCGAACAAAAAATTGTGAGCACCGAGACCGAGCATTACTTGTCTCAGGGTCACAAATGAATTTTATTACAGAAGATCTTGCTCAACGCTTACAGATCCGTAGGGAGGAATCGTGCATCAACTTGCTTGGAATTGGTCAAACTAATTCACAAGTTACGAAAAAGATACACACCGTGGTGAAGTCGAGAGTCAATGGTAGCGAGTTTCCGTTCGACTTTTGGGTTTTGAAAACAATTTCAGGCTATCACATGCACAACTTGCTTGGAATTGGTCAAACTAATTCACAAGTTAAAAAAAAGATACACACCATGGTGAAGTCGAGAGTCAATGGTAGCGAGTTTCCGTTCGACTTTTGGGTTTTGAAAACCATTTCAGGCTATCACCCTGACCAGTCAGTGAACGTAAAAGATTGGACCCTACCAAAGAACTTGCCGTTAGCGGACCCATATTTTTGTAAACCTCAGCGGATAGATATGCTAATTGGAGCTGCGTCATTTTTCGAACTGTTGTCCGTTGGCCAAATAAAACAAGGTCCGAACCATTCCATCCTTCAAATAACTCTCCTTGGGTGGATAGTATCGGGAAAATATCCGGCAAATTCCTCAACTCCTCAACAGCCGGTCTCTAGTCTGAATTGCCAAGAGGAAATATTAGAGTCAATAGACAAAAACTTGAAAAAATTCTGGTCGTTGGAAGAAGTTCCATCTTCTAAAAAGATGTTGTCGCCAGAACAAGAGCTATATGAGGAACATTATCGGAAGACTACAAGAATACTGCCTTCAGGTCGATTTGAAGTTAAACTGCCATTTAAGTCGGATCCAAGCGTTTTGGGCAATTCATTCGAGATAGCCAAACGCCGATTTCTGTCGCTCGAGAGAAGATTATCTCGAGATCCGAACTTAAAGAAAATTTATTTGGAATTTATGGAAGAATACGAATCCCTAGGCCATATGTCCCCTGCAAGCAATGACGTTCTTGCTTCTCCACACTACGTCATACCCCACCAGTGTGTCTTTAAATGAGTTGTTGATGGTGGGTCCAACAATTCAGGAAGAGTTTTACTCAACTCTTCTTAGTTGATACCAGTTGATAGTGTGGAGAAAAGACCCGTCTGAGTCCTTGAAATTGTGCAAGCTCAACACCGTTACTTATGGCACTGCACCAGCCCCATTCCTGGCCATAAGGTGTTTGAAGAGGTTGAGTGAATCCGTGAAAAATACATTCCCTCGAGCTGCTAAAGTTATTGGGTCTGACTTTTACGTCGACGACATGTTAATGGGTGCTGGTTGCGTGGAGGGGCTAGAGACAATTAAGTCTGAAGTAACTCAGGTTCTTCAAAACGCTGGGTTTGAATTGAGTAAGTGGTTTTCAAACTCGCCTGAAGTTACTGCCGAGAGCACGGTTAAGCCAATAACAATTTCGGACTCTGAGGTGACAAAAACATTAGGAATCGTTTGGGTTCCTAAAGATGACGTGTTTAAATTCGAAATTGATAGGTCAGCCATGGGTCAAAGGGCGACTAAGCGGAATATTCTTTCGGTGACATCAAAGCTTTTCGACCCCCTTGGCTTATTAAGCCCGATCCTTATTAAAGGAAAGATTCTGTTGCAGGAACTTTGGCTTAATAAGCTAGATTGGGATGAGTCGATTCCACTGCACTTGGAAATCGTCTGAAACAAAATTCAGCTTGCCTTGTCACAGTTAGAAGATATCTCAATACCGAAATTTGAGATGAGTGAGCCAATGTCACCAATTGAAATTCATGCCTTCTCTGACGCATCGATGAGAGCCTATGGAGCCTGCGTCTATATCCATTGCAAATCTGCAGAAGGTAGTAAAGTCTCATTGTTGACTGCAAAGTCGAAAGTAGTGCCGCTCAAGACAATGACGCTCCCCCGTCTTGAGTTATGTGCCGCTCACCTTCTCGCGGACCTCTGTCGCAAAATAAAACCTCTTATCAAAGCACCGATCGAACGAAGTGTATATTGGTCAGATTCGGAAGTTTGTCTTCATTGGATTCGTTCCCATCCATCGTCGTTGTCAACGTTCGTCTCAAATAGAGTTGCTGAGATTCAAGAGTGGTCAGAGGATAGCACGTGGCGGCATGTATCAACTAAACAGAACCCGGCAGATATTGAGTCAAGAGGTGGAGACGTAAAGGAAACGATGGAATCTATCTGGTTCACAGGTCCATCGTTTTTAACGGAGCCGGAAGATAAGTGGCCAACGAGCCCTCGGTTTGAACCGTCACCAGAGATTTTGCAGATCGAACCAAAGAAGACTGCGGTCAGACTGACTGCAACGGTCTCTACCTCTATTTGTAGAAAGAGATAGAAGGATTTTCTTCTCACTTAAAACTGCTGCGAGTGTTCGTTTACATGGTCCGCTTTAAAAAGAAGTGTAAAAAATTAGTAGTTACTTCTGATAATGTACCTTCACCTGTCGAATATCAAGAAGCTTTTAATAAAATTGTCCAGATAGTCCAAGAGCACGAGTATCAATAGGAAATTAAAAATTATTCGAAAAAATCTTGTTGTTAGCCCAAGCCTTCAGAAGCTAAGTCCGTTTGTAAAGGATCTCAGGCTGGGCTTACCTTATCGTTGTTGCGGATCGGGGGGCGACTAGCTAATGCTCCTATTTCGTACGATGCCAAGTTTCCAGTATTGTTGACGAAGCGCTCTCAATTTGTTCAGAGCTACGTCCGATACTTGCACGAATCGAATTTTCATGTGGGTCTACGAGCATTGGTGAGTCCCTTGCGACAGCGCGTTTGGATAGTAAACGCGCAGGAAGTCTGCAGTCAGATAGTGCGGTCATGCATACGCTGTTTTAAATGCAAGCCTCATCTGATGACTCAAATCATGGGAGATTTACCCTTAGATCGAGTTCGTGCTCTCCGCCCATTTTCCATATGTGGCGTGGATTTCTGTGGCCCTATTGAGACGACATTGAAAATTCGTGGTAGGCCACCATACAAGTCCTACATTGCCCTGTTTGTTTGTTTTGCGTCCAAGGCAGTACATTTAGAAGTAGTTTCCAATTTGTCAACTGATTCCTTTCTATTGGCTTTTCAAAGGTTCGTTGGGCGCCGAGGATGTCCGCAGACCGTGCACTGCGACAACGCGACGAACTTCGTCGGAGCGAGTCGCCACTTCGCGGCACTGCGGCACCAAATCGAGAGCGAAGCAGACGAGCTGCGGCAATACGCATCAAAAAAAGGATGCGTATTTGCATTCATACCGCCGCGAGGCAGGTGTGAAGTCTGCAAAGCACCTACTCCTACGAGCGGTGGGCAGCGCGAAGTTGACCGCAGAGGAGCTGCAGACCGTCCTCGTTGGAGTGGAGGCCGTCCTGAACTCGAGGCCCCTGGGCGCCCTCAGTCAGGACCCAAGCGACGGTGAGGCGTTGACTCCCGGGCACCTGTTGACAGGCGGGCTCATTGCCCCACCAGCACCGCGGACCCCGGACCAGCAGGGTCTAACATGCTTGCGGCGATGGCGGCATGTCTCGTCAATCAAGCAAACGTTTTGGCAGCGTTGGTCCCGGGAGTACGTCTTGGGCCTACAGGCGCGGTCGAAGTGGCAGCGGGAGCAGGAGGACGCCAGGAAGGGCGATCTGGTCCTGGTCGCCGAGGACAACCAGCCGCCCCAGCAGTGGATCACCGCCAGGGTCGTCGAGACTCACGCCGGCGCGGACGGAAGGGTCAGGGTCGCCGACGTCAGGACGAGTAGAGGAGCAGTATTCAGGAGAGCAGTCCACAAGCTGGCGAGGTTGCCAGTAGTCGAAGCCTAAGGAAGGCCTTCAACGGGGCCGGTGTATAATTAATATAGATAAATAAGTGGAATGTTATGAAGTCTAGTATAAGTTAGTTTAGGGCGGAGCGGGAGCGCAAGTAAAGCTCTCACTTGCGCTCTCCCATGAATTCGCCCCGCTTCGCCGCACTAGATAAGCTAGGCTTAAGTTTTTGTTGCTATGAATATATACTCGAATTTATAAGGTTAAACAGAGTGCACGCATTTTTCGTTTTTTGCAATAATTTAATTACTACAGCCATCACTCTACAGTCTTTCGGTTTCTCGCGACGAGATAAAATAATCTCAATTAACACACTCGTACTTTGGAAACGAAAATGGGAGATTAAAGAGAGCGATTAGTGTGGGTTAGTAAGCTGCAAAAAATAGAGATAAGATACTATATTGAGCGACAATATACTCAACACAGAAGAAGGTGATGAAGCAGAAAAGAGCTGTGCTTGGAAGAAAATAAATAAATTTATTTCGCTTTAAAAAAAAGAGAGGAGACTAATGATTTACTATATTTAGGGACTATGAAATTTTGTCGCGTTCGCTATTCACTTTTGATTACTTTCGGAACGCGACATTAGATCCCCCAAAGCGCACGCGAAGACTATTAAAAATAAATATGATTGTATTTGAACTTTTTGGAGCGGAAAGCAAATTGACTCTTTGTCGCTTGAGTCAAAACACACCAAAATTGCTTAGACAGTGAGTAATTATAATTAAATATGAACTTTATTGAATAGCAATAAAATTCAAATTGACTCCACATTTTATTTAGAAAACGTTTGCACGGGAAATATAAAAGGGCTGTTTTTAGGATTTCCCGGTAATTATTTCTTTTTTTTTTCACCTTTTAAGCCTTTCCTAGACCTCCACGAACCGTTCAGCCGTTCCCGAGGTTTAGAGACTAACGAACAGCTTTTTATTTTTATACATATAGAAATACCTTGAAAGTGGGTATGAAATTGTCCTGTTTAATATGTGTAGCGCCAACTGATGTTTTTTGGAAACAGTTGTTATACGATATTTCTGAATTTTGGCCAAGAAGTGCTTAGAATCATTTCCAATCCCAGAAAAGAGCGTGAAGGATCGGGTTTTGGGACCAATTGTGGCAATTTTTTCCTTCCACACATCATAATCCAGTGATTCACCAGTGTGTTTTAACGCCTTACAATATTAACAAATTATTTTCATTTCCCCAATTGTTACGCATTTGTCGGCACACTAATCAATTGCCGGCTCATAGTGGAATGCAGCTCGTGCTCGTGCTCATTATGTCGTGCTTTCTGTTGTTGTGTTTCAACGAACTCGTTGCATTCTAAGCCTATCTACTTCATTGTCACTCACTGATGAACTCTTTGGTGTCTCTCTCTGGTCATCAGAGCGGTTAGTGCGTAACCATCGCACATCCATCCATCGCTCGTCGCACATTTAATTGACTGCGATGACCTAAGTCAAGTCGCCTACTTCTCGGCATCGTAGCGCAATTAAGCACAGTGAGAAATGTTCGCACTCACTTGCCAGTAAAGCAGTGATTTACTGTCTAAAATTATTTTTAAAAAGGAACAACGTTTATATGAGAAATAGAAAAGGGCTGTTTATAAAACTTGAACATAATTTTTATAAAAACCTCTCACAAAGAAGTCCTTATTAAAATCAGTGTATTGATGAAGGCATCATTCAACACTAGCCAACACTATAACTAATTCACGCAACACATTTGTCTCAATATTAAAAACAACCGACACAAATAAAATTATAAATATTCAATTTAATAAAAATAAAAAAAATTAAAATAAAAATGAAACCAGAAAAAAAATGTACTAACAAGGCTAACAACAAATTTTTCTTTAATGATTGCTACAATTAATGTTAAGAATTCCAGTTTTTAATTAAGTACAAAACCTGTTCGTGTTTAAATATACCTGTTTAAATATAGGATAAATTTATTTGATCGGATTTGATATAATGATTTGGGCGGTATATGCAGATATGTCTGAGGGGTTGAAGACAGAACAAAGAAAACAGAACGAAGAAGTCAGAACGCGGGACGCAGCTCATCGCTCGATGATGCAGAGCGAACGAGATAACCTCTAGAGGGCTGACAGTCCGCAATATGAGACACTATAACCGCCCCTAGGTTTGCAGAATATTTGGTTAGTCGAGACTTCACACACAGATTAACGCAGGATGCATTCGTCCATTCTCTAAACATTCAAAACAGCGGGTCAGCCGTCGCACTTCATCGTACCGTTGACTATTTGGCAAGGCAATAAAGCTCGGACAAGGAGGAAGCGCGTGCGCCAAAACACCAAACTGGGCGCATAGAGCTGGACGGGCGTTAATAATCATGCACGAAGATCGGTTATTGGAAGATCTACCTCGGCCCACCTGGAAAGCTGGTGGATACGCAGTCAAAAAAAAGTCAACGCTTTCGAGAGTCCGGCACCTTTGCTCCACGCATCGTGCCATGGACTCCCAAGACGAAAGGCTGTCGTTGTTTCCGGCGAGAGCGTTTTCCCACTTGGCTTTTGTAGCAAAATGAAGCTTCTGGAGAAAAATCTGGATGAGCAAAAATCTTTGGATCTCGGCAGCTAATCCGGAACTCATGAGAGCCCGCATATGCCCATTGAACTAATCTGATAGCTTCCGCAAAGTGGCAACAGACACTGGATCGACCGTACGAAACTGCAGGATTTCGTTGAATTGAGACTGGAAAATTTAACGCCGATCATTAAAACGATTGCGCAATAGGTCAAGGGCGACATCGTAGTTCGCTTCAGTAATTTCCTGACTCCCGCAGGCATAAAATGAGCCACTGGAGCTTTTCCATTTTTAGTAGGTTAAGATGGCGTCAATCGTGGTTTAAAAAGGGCGCGGAAATTCGGCCAGTCGGCGTAGCCGCCGCTGAAAGTTGGCATCAGCAACGGTGGCAAGAAGGGAGATTGTATGGCATGTCTCACCCATCGGCAACGTCGAGAAGTGTGAAGTGGGCAGCGATTCTCATAGAGCGCTTGGCAACCTACAGCTGAATGACCACCTGCACATCAGTCGCCATCTGCGAGAATAGCCAAGACAGCTCACTCCCGATCTCGCTGAAATTAAGCTCCTCCAACTCTTCTTGAAGCGCGGTGAACCGCTCACGTAAATGCTTCTCCACTGACTCCAGCGCCATAATGGTGCCATCCTCAGACCGCGCCGCGGCCTTCACCTTATGATGCTGCGCCTCCATCTCCTGGCAGATCACCTCTGCCCTTCTCCGCAGCATCCTTTCCCGGCTTGCGGCAGCAAATCCAATAGTTCCAAATCCAGACTCCATCCCGTAAATTTCCAGCGCGAGTGATGCAAATCGAAAACCAAGAAATGTTTGTTTTTTTTTTGTTTTTAGTTTTACGCAGTTTTTTCAGTTTCTGTTGAAATTAAGCTAGCTTTTACTAGCGCTACTAGCTTTTTGATAGCGGCCGAAAAAACAAAAAAAAAACAAGAAAGGAAAGCTAACTTCGGGCGGAGCCGAAGTTTATATACCCTTACAGTTAAGTCGCAGTCCGCTAGGTGGCGCCACGCATCTTATATTATTAGATATGAAGCGGATCGTATATAGTTGGTCGATCCTTATGAAATTTGGCATATCGAATTATTTTGCCTAAAGGGGAATCCATTGAAACTCTCATCCTTCTAACTTGAAAAACAACGAAGTTTCCGATCAATCAGTTATATGGCAACTATAGGATATAGTCGACCGATCCCGACTTATATACTGCCTGCAAAAGAAAGAAGGGTGTGTGCAAAGTTTCAACTCGATAGCTTTAAAACTGAGAGACTAGTTTGCGTAGAAACGGACAGACGGACATGCTCATATCGACTTAGGAGGTGATCCTGATCAAGAATATATATACTTTATAGGGTCGGAGATGTCTCCTTCACTGCGTTGCACACTTTTGACCAAAATTATAATACCCAAGCAAGGGTATTAAAAATCCAGAGACATAACTTCATTTTTAACGAGCACTGGGATATACAGATTCAAAATATTACGATATACCATCCAAAGTTTTTCTTTACATGGAGGACTTAATAGTAACATAATAGGTTGTTCCGAAAATATACAACCCTAGTCATAATTATTTTCACAAGACACAATTATTTGCACATCCCAACATCTTTTAGTTGTTATTTTTGTTGTTGTTGAACGATTTCACTGAAACAAATGTTATTGCGTAGCTTGATCCCCCGTCGCTTGAAGGGACACAAAAAGAAATGGGAAAGATAGAGGTTTATAGTACAAATCTAAAAGCAAAAGAAAAAAAGCTTATCAGTTGTCAGTATTTGCACACGTTTTCGGTGCGTCAAAATTATTTTCACAATGCAATTTCGTCATTAGTATTTGGTTTTCAGCGACAAGTGGCGGTTCGTTTGCTCTAATAAATTCAATTCGGTGAAAATTCAATAAAAAATAATAATTTGTCGTTTACATTTGTCTAAACAAAATGCCTAAATCAAGGGAGTTAACCCTTGAGCTCCGGGCTAAAGTTATTACTAAGCTTAAAGACGGTATTTCAGCAGCTGAAATCACTAAATTGTATAAAATTATGCGCAGAAATGTCTAAGAAACTACTTAGTAAAAAAGATAAAAGAAGCTGGCACTTGAAAAAATAAGAAAAGATCAGGCCGAAAACCTATGTTGGACCAAAGACAATGCAGGCACTTACTGGGAGTTGTAGCGAGCAATCCAAGTGCAAGTCTAGTAACAATTGCACAAGAATCAAAAAATACACTTGGTAAACAAATAAGTGATCCTACAATTCGTCGCAGGCTAAAAGAAGCTGATTTCAATACATATGTTGCCCGCAAAGTGATTGACATCACACCAACCAACGGAACAATACGTGTGCTATTTGCATTGGAATATATTAAGAAGCCTCTTGACTATTGGTTTAATGTTTTATGGACGGATGAGGCTGCATTTCAGTACCAAGGGTCCGACAGTCATCATTTTAGGCATTTGAAAAAAAACCAAAAGCATTTGGCAGCCCAGCCAATCAATAGGTTTGGTGGTGACACAGTCATGTTCTGTCCTATTATGGATTCGGAGACCTCGTACCGATAGAAGGATCTTTAAACCAGATCGGATACGTTCGAATCCTTAATGACCATGCTTTTATGTCAGGAAATATACTTTTTCCTACTTCTGAATGGATTCTTCAGCAGGACAATGCTCCATGCCACAAGGGTAGGATACCCACCAAATTTTTGAACGCCCTTAATCGGTCGGTTCTTCCTTGGCCCTTCAAAGCCCAGATCTAAATATCATCGAAAACGTTTGGGCTTTTATAAAAAATCAAAGAACCATTGATAAAAATCGAAAACGCGACGGAGTCATCGCTGAAATTGACGAAATTTGGTCCGTTTGGTCCCTTGAATTTGCCCAAACTTTGGTTAGGTCAATACCTAAAAGACTAAAAGCTGTCATTGATGCCAAAGGTGGTGTAACTAAATATTATTAATGTATTTTGATAAAATTAGGAAAATCTTTTGTTAAAATTAGATATTATATTAAGCTGAAATAAATCAAACTAACTTTTGTGAATATAATTTTTACGTACCGAAAATGCGTGCAAATACTTCTGACAACTGATAATCTTTTTTCTTTTGCTTTTAGATTTTTCCTATGAACCTCTGTCTTTCCCATTTCTTTTTGTGTCCCTTCAGCGAGGATCAAGCTACGCAATAACATTTGTTTCAGTGAAATCGTTCAACAACAACAAGAATAACAAATAAAAGAAGTTGGGATGTGCAAATAATTGTGTGTTGTGAAAATAATTATGACTAGGGTTGTATAACAAACAATCTAACTATAGTATTTATATTATTCAGAATACACTATCTCAAGTTACACCCAGAAAAATTCTCATTCTTTATGCAGGAAGTCATATTTCTTGGACACAAATGCATAAACAAAGGAATTTTACCCAATGATAACAAATTTAACTTAAGTTCCGTCTGATGCAAATGAATGAAGAAGATTCGTAGCTTTCTGCAAAGAAAAGGCTACAGACGCCCCACCCAACCTCCGAATTAATCAGAATGAGATTAGATTTTGAAGCATATCAATTTAGAGCAGTATACCTTAAGGGTTAAAAAAAATTAGGTAAATTATGTGTAAATGATAATGCCTTTTCAGGAATAAGCATCGATGAAATAAAAGATTTAAATACTTCAAGTCAATACAAGATTCCAAAGTAAACAGAACAAAAACTGCTCAGATTCACCATCAAGTGCGGATTTGATCCGACAGCTTTTAAGCCCAACATATTTAACGACGTTCGTAATGAAGATGTTTAAAAAGTAGTGACCTTGGAATAACCCTGGAACCTTGGAATGACATTGGAAGAATAAATTTATGTAAATAAATAATTTATTCGATTTGGATCAATATTTTCAAATGCTTTAAAAATTAGTCGGTATAAGATTAAACGACTTAAAATGGAACCGATCTTTGAATTAGGTGACCATACACCGGCTGGAGCCGCGCTATTTAATTTTTCTATTGGAAAGAAAATAAAAACAAAAAAAAGAAGCTATTCTGTTTACACTTTAAGACGACGCATTACAAGGCGGACAAACAAGTATAACAAAAACATAAGTAACAAGAAAGGAAAGCAAACTTCAGGCGGAGCCGAAGTTTATATACCCTTGCAGTTGAGTTGCAGTCCGCTAGGTGGCGCCACGCATCTTTTATTATTAGATATATAACGGCCATTGAAAATCCCATCCTTCTAACTTGAAAAACAACGAAGTTATAGCATTTCCGATCAATCAGTTATATGGCAGCTATAGGATATAGTCGACCGATCCCGTTCCGACTTATATACTGCCTGCAAAGGAAAGAAGGGTGTGTGCAAAGTTTCAACTCGATAGCTTTAAAACTGAGAGACTAGTTTGCGTAGAAACGGACAGACGGATGTGCTCATATCGACTCAGGAGGTGATCCTGATCAAGAATATATATACTTGATAGGGTCGGAGATGTCTCCTTCACTGCGTTGCACACTTTTGACCATAATTATAATACCCTCTGCAAGGGTATAAAAAGAAATTATTATTTGAAAAATATGACACCTGACGTTGCAAACCACTTAATGAAATATCTTAAAAGCCAACAATAAACTACCAATCACAAAAATAGACAATTATGAAAAAGAATCAAAGTTCAGTCTCAAAACCGAGTATAAAAGAGCGGGATCGATGATTAAAAACCCCAACTTTAAATGTGACATTCAACAGCAATGAACATATTGCACCCCTTAATAACAAATTGTCTTTGTTGTATAGGGGTGCAATATGTTCATTGGTGATGAATGTCTTGTTTAAAGTTGGGGTTTTACTAGACACAAGCTCATGCAACAGAAATAAAGTACAGGCTCGGAACCGCGAATAAAAGAGAGAGAGATCGATGATTAAAAAAAAAAACAAAAAAGAAAGAAATGAAAATAAAAAACAAGAAATTAAAATAAATAAAATTTTTTTTCTTTTTTATTTTATTTACAATCTATCTATCTAAAAATAAAAAGTAAATTATATGGCGAAGGAGAAGCCAGAAAATTTTTAATTTGTTACAAGTGGGCGAAATTTACAGGAAATGTTTACTACCTCTTCTTGTGTGGCCTAAAGGGAAGATCAAGGGGTTGGTTCTTTTTCAGTCGTCGGCGATTTTGGCCGTGGGCCGTATCTAAATTCCCATTATTCGCAGAGAAGGAAATATGGTCTAGCAATTCCCCCACCCTGAGGTTTTGATGAATATTTCTATCCTATTAGGATCTATTTCTGACATCAATGAGATGTTGTTGAGGAACCTGTCGCACAAATGTTGGAGTCTGAGAGACTCCTCTTCTTCGTCCCTGCAGCTGCGGTAGTAGTCGTTGTGTGGTGAATTCATTCGCCTAGCATGTGTTTCGCCCGTCTGTGCCCCGTGATGACTCTTATAGCCGTGCTGATGCTTTCCATCCTATGTACTTGTGATGTTCTTTTGTTTGAGATTTTGAGCCAGATTTGACGGGCCATCCGGCAGTTGGGAACGGAGTCCCAGCTGAGCTACTTTTCTTTTTTGCGGTGCGGAGCCCTCTTTACAGCCTTTTTTGACCTTTTTTCAATATTTGAGTTCCATTTAGCTTCCTATCCAGAATTATCTCTAGGTATTTGGCTTTATTACTGAAGAAGAGCCTTTAGTTGTTTAGTATTGGGGGACGAGGGGCGGGGGTTTGAATTTCCTGCTGAACAGAACTAGCACAGTTTTCAGCGCATTTACTCCCAGGCCATTACTGCTTGTCCATTCGGCTAGGGTTTGAAATTTTGTGCTCATAAGATCACAGAGTTTCTGAGGGTATTTGACTGTGAACAGGATCGCGACGTCGTCCGCTTATGCCACTATCCTGCAGCCTCCCTTTTCCATCTTGCATATAATCGAGTTGACAGCTATGTTCCATAGGAGAGGGGAGAGTAAACCGCTTTGCGCTGTGCCTGTGCCTCTACTGACGGCCCTTGTTAAGGAAGATATACTTAGTGAGGACATCACTGTTCTGCAAGTGATGTCAATTTTGGAAATAAGGGCGTGGAGGGCAGTCTCGGTGAATTTATCCTTTTATAAGCATGCTGTGCATCCGAGATTTGGCTTGGGTTAAGCGTTAATCTTAGGTATAGGCATATGACTCTTTTTAGCGTCTTAAGCAGGAAAGATGAGAGACTAATAGGACTAAAATCTTTTGGTGTCGTATGCGGGTATGTGTATGTGAATATATTTAGGAGTCCGTTTGTGGCAATGTTTCCTGCTTGTTGGATTTGTGCAGGTATTATCTCGTCAGGACCTTCCGATTTATAGGGCTTGAAACTGTGTATTACCCAGTATAAAGGTTTTCTGGTCAATGTCCACTTTGAAGTTTGTGGGAAGGACGGCGCATCCGCTATCGGGGTGCAATCTGGAAAGTGGGTTTCTAGCAGTGTGGCTAGAGATCCCTGACTTGTATTGGTCCAAGTGCCATCGTCTTTTTTTGCGATAGCCAAGAGTTGTGGCTGATTAGGATAGAATTTTCCTAAGCCTTGCAGCTTGGGCTGTATTATCGATGTCTGAGAAGATGGACTTCCATGAGAAGCGCTTCGCTTTGCGGATTGAATTTTTATAAAAGGCCAAAGAGGCTTAGTCCAAAAGGCCAAAGAAGTGTCTCGTCGTTTCCAGCTTTTGCCGATGAACATGGCTCTGCTTGTCGTCTGGCGGTTTGCGAGATCTGTAGACAGGATGGACTATTTTTGGTTTTTTTTTGGTTTTGTTCTTGGACATGGTTTTTTGAGTGCTTTTTGAGTCTTTAGTAAAATCTTGCGAAAAGTGTTAAGACTATCCACGATTTGAGAATAGTCTGGTGGATTTGATAATATTTGGACCAGTTGGTTTTTTTATGGTTCTTAAAACAACTGTCTGATTTTTCAGTTAAGGGATGTTTCTGTGCACTTGTGCTCGGAGAAAGAGTGTTTCCCTAGGACCTTCCAAAGGGTTACGTGGCTAAGCGTGATAAAAGCGTGAAATCAATGGATTCCCTGCGATTTGCAATAATGATCTCCCTTATTGCAGAGGAAAAGGTTTGACCTAAGAATAAAGAAATTGAAAAAGAGACTTACCGCGGTCGATTGTGTTGGAGCTCGGCCATTGTGAGTGGTGAGCGTTGAAGTCACATCCTTAAAAGGGCCTAGGTTACGCCATTCGTTGTCCTGTACTAGCTTTTCTATTCTTTTCTAATAGCTCGTCGGAGGGTTCCGGCCTCTCATAGGCCATGTAGGACGACAGTATCCGAATTAGAGTCATTTGGGACTCCACCGTGGCTGCCGCGTTGCATTCGTTGCTGTAATTATGAAGCAAAAACATGCTAAGGTGCTATTTAGCTAAAGGTCGTAGGGTCAAGAATACAAAGGGGCCTGATGCAGGATCGCTTAGGAAACGCACTGGCCATGGTTGGGTGGGCTGGACATCCCATTTACATCTCGGGGTGTATAAAGTGAGAGTACTATTTTTCTTTGTCTGTCCGTTTATGATGCTATCTCTTGTCCGGCCGAAATTGGCTCGTTTTGTACGCCATTTGAATTAGATTAATTGAAAGATAACTAAGAGAACCTGTAAGCTATAACCGCTACAGAACACCCCACCATTCGCTGACGAGCTAGAGCCGAAATTTAATGCGTGCAGGGTTAGTAGCTTACAAAGAACACCAACTCCTCATTTTTCGTTACAGGAATAATAATAAGTAATATCTGAATAAACATGGCTAAAGCTAAAGCAGGCTTTTATTTTACCTTCAGTGTTTGTAGTGTGTGGATTTCCAATAAGGCATTCATACGAAGAGCGGTCATGAGATAGACAGAGAAAAGCTTAAAAGCTTATCATCTAATATCATTAATCTGCGGTTACTTTGTATAAGCGAACAAACATCACGCGATTCTTATCTATGATATGACGGCAGTCAGAACACGAACCATTCGAAGAATACCAGTTCGCTGTAGAAACGTTGTTAGGTAGACTAAAGATTCCCATATCCGAACAATCTACCGTACGAATTCTTATCAGAAATTCAAAGATATCGTTACGTTACGAGTTGATGCATTTAGGTATAAACACCATTGCTAGATTACGTGAAGAAATTCGTACTCACGAGCAATTTCAAAAGCACGTCAAGGACCAATCCTTGAAACCTAAGATACCAAATCGTTCCGTTTCAGAATTATTTGGCACTTCAACAGATCAACTAGAAATGGAAGTAGACGAAATCCGTAAGAGAAAGATGGTTTGCTGGAATTGTCAGAAGCCAGGCCATAGGTTCGACGATTGTATGGAGGTCCGATCAGTATTTTGTTATGGTTGCGGAGCCAAAGATGTTTATAAGCCAAAACGCTCCCGGTGTAACCCGTCGGAAAACCGACAGCGGGATGCGCAGAACACCACCTATCTCACGCATCCTTAAAATCCAAACCAATAGTTAAGGAAAATTATTCTCAAACGGAATTTACAACACCTATTCCAGAGAATAACAAAGTTCAGGAAGATGCAGAGCCCCTTTACGGAGTCACAGAACATCACTCATTCGTACCTCTACACCTTCGATGGAAAAGGTACAAAGCAGCAAAGTGTCACATATTCGGATATCCGAAGACGACGGCCAAACTGAAACCAAGACGCTCAACCACTCGGTTGAAGTTATTTTGGAAGAATGTTACCAATACCAGAAAAAAGTTAGTTTCCTTTATATAACTCCGATGATAGGCTGTATACCGATATTATTATAGGAGAAAGGAACTATGGTGCATTGCTAGATTCGGGAGCATCCGTAAGTTGCTTAGGCGGAAAAGCAGCTACCGAAATTATATGCAATCACCAACTTAAAAAATGTTCGGGAAATATCCGAACAGCCAATAATAATAAATGTCCCGTGGTAGGGAAATATGTGACTAATATTTCTTACCGTGACAAAATAAGACCTATTGAATTCTATGTTATCCCAACATTAAGTCAGGATGTTTATTTAGGAATTGAATTCTGGAAATGCTTCAACTTAATCAACCACCTAATTAGTCCTAAGGTTGCAGAATTAGATAATGATAGCACCTTTGCACCATAGCAATACACCTTTTGATCAACACCACCTGATCAACAAAGCAACCTCGATAAGGTCATCAGTAAATTTTCATTCTCATTTCATGGAACCGTTCTCATTTCATGGAACACGACATCGAGGTAGGCGAAGCAATGCCAGTAAATCAGAGACATTGGCCTATATCCCTTGCGATTGAAAAATTAATGTTTGAGGAAGTAGATAGGATTGGCCGTCAGCCAATCGGGTACACCAGGGGGAGAAACGCATGAGCTCATGTGCCGTAACTGTGTACACCGATGGTAGTGCGACTATACTCTCCACGTGAGGGCGGCTGGTAACAGGTCCCGGTAAGGTCATGTCTCTGCCGAGGATGCTGGCTAATTGTAGTCGGGCGGGGAGAAGAAAACTCCCTTCCTCAAATCACCCCAATCCACGGTGGAACAGCATATGCCGAGGGATGCATGTCCGGGGGATGCACGGACGTTAATATGCGGACTCTGGGGGACCGGCCGACCCCTCAGTTTTACCCAGGCTTATCATGACAAGCGGGCTATGTCATGATGGACGAACCCCTTCCCGCCTACTCGTGGGTCCAAAAAAAATGAACGATAACAATTTAAAAAAAAAAACAAACAGTGGAGAACGGAACTCCCTAAGAAAGTCCGGAAATGGGATCTCGGATCCGTCAATCTCCAAGGCAGATAGAGGCCAAAGAGATGCTGGGATGGCGAAGCTCCCCACTGAGGGACAACATCCGGAGGCGAGCGGCGCCGGTGTAGGGGGAGATGCCAAGGCACCGACCCCCAAAACGGGGCCCACTATGGGACCACCGAACGGTGTGGGGGGTAAGATCCCTGAATCGAGCTCCTTTCGCACCGGCGGCAACCCTAAGGAAGGCCCCGGTCCGACGACTGCTGGCCCCCTGCAGCGGAAGGGCTCCTATAAAGATAGGAGGAGAGCGGCCTTCATCCTGATGAGGGCAGACCCATCGGCGGAGTCCAATCCCGATCAGGCTGAAATAGTAAAGTGGGCGAGGGAAATCCTGCCTGACTTTCAGCCAGCAAGAGCGGGAGCCAGATTGGACCCAAAGAAGCCGACAGGAGTAGGCGACTCTGCCAAGGAGAGTGCACAGAGTGCGAAAAGGCAGAGGTCGACCGACGGTGGAGCGCCCCTAGCTAAGAAGAAGAAGGTGCAGACACAGAGTAACAGATCCTTCGCCGAAGTTACCAAGGGCAGGACCATCATTGGGGTCATTGATAATGGCTTGATGGCTTGATCCCCAAGGAGCTTTGGCGTAAGGTAGTGAATGAGCTGCATGGGCGCTTCATGGAGGAGATGCTCAAGAGCGGAGGACCTCCACCGGACTGCGAAGACGCAGGGTGGTACCAGGGTAGCATCAAGGTGATAGCGTGCCAAGATGCGAGGTCTGTAAGCCTCTACAAGCGAATGATTGCGTCGCTTGGGGAGGTTTACCCAGGAGCCAGACTGGAGGCGGTGGACTGGGACAAGATCCCCAGCAAACCGAGGGCCCGCGTATGGCTGACAGAGAAGCCGGCGGACCCTGCCACCATTCTGGCCATGCTTAAAATGTGCAATCCCACACTCCCTACGGCGGACTGGAGGGTCGCCAAGGTGGAGGAAGCAGTGGGACTGAGAAGGCAGGTTGTCCTCACTCTAAATGAGGAGACTGCGAAGATCCTGGAGGGTGCCGGTAGCCGTATCAAATACGGGTTCGAGCACGTTGCGGTGAGGATCTACAAGTCGGATGCGAAGAGTAAACCTGGAGGCATCGACTTGGAGATGGACGCACAGGAGCTAGACTCGGGGGAACCAACCGAAGAGGTCCGCCCAGAGAAATGTCAGATGTGGAGGAGGACATTCTGGAAGGGTACACCTCAGAGGAGAGTGACCTGGCGAGGGCTCTTGGTGGCGTCGGCATGGAGGAGGACTCATTGCTGGGCTCCGACACCGAGGCGGAGGTTACTGTGGTGGAGAATCTAAAGGATGTCCCTGACATTCCTGCAGATAAACCTCCATCACAGTAAGGTGGCTTCCGCCGCCCTCCTGCTCCATCTTGCAGAGGATGGAGCTGACGTGGCCCTCATCTAAGAACCCTGGATCCACGGAGAGAGGATTCTCGGTCTGGGCGCGTCGGACTTCAGGCTGTACACAGCCGATGTAACAGGTAAAAAGCGAGCATGCATACTCGCAAAGAAAAGCCTTAATACCTTCTTGCTACCAAATTTCAGCAATGAAGATCACGTAGCCGCATCGATAGAGGGCCCAGACGGCCATCTAAGAATATGCTCGGCATACATGGGTCACGACCACCAAGGACCTCCACCCCATTCGCTACTCAGGCGGCTTGTGGAAGACAGCGAAAGGAAGGACATCGACCTAATAATAGGATGCGATGCCAACGCTCATCACAATCAGTGGGGAAGCACTCCTCAGCTCTAAGCTTCTAGTGGGTCACAGAGGTTCAGAACCCACCTTCGTAGTCAAGAACAGAAGGGAGGTTCTTGATGTCACATTATTCTCGCACTCCCTGGCTGATGCAATCACCAGCTGGAGAGTCCTTGACAAACACTCATTTTCAGACCATCGCTATATTGAGATAGTAGTAAAATACCAAAGGCATGGCTGTGCACGACGGTTGTATTCATACCCAAAGCGGGGAAACCATCCCACTGTACCCCCAAGGACTTCAGACCTATAAGTCTGTCTTCCTTTCTCCTTAAGACTATGGAAAGACTCTTAAGTCTCCATCTACAACTTAACATTAACCCAAACGACATCTCATGCTCTCAGCATGCTTACAAAAGGGGCCGATCAACAGAAACAGCCCTGCACGATATCACTATGATCGTCGAACGAGCGATTAATTTCAAGGAATACGCACTTGTGTCTTTTCTAGACATAGAAGGGGCCTTCAACAACATCTTACCGTGCACAATAATCGACGCACTGACGGGACTTGGAATAGACAATCGATCAACTCACCTAATACGGCAGATCCTGGTTAACAGGAGTGTCGAGGCTACACTTGGAGGTTCGACTATTCGAAGATACGTCAGGAGGGGCACCCCGCAAGGAGGTGTACTCTCACCACTACTATGGAACGTGGCGGTTAACAGCCTACTACGATCCTTAGAGGGTGGCGGATGTAAGATCATTGCGTACGCGGACGATGTTGCTATTGCCTTCGTGGGGAAATTCCCACAGACGCTATGCGACCTAATGACAGGGAAGCTCGAAGTTCTGTCGACCTGGGCGCAAAAGAACGGGCTGGGAGTCAACCCGTCCAAGACAGAGCTCGTGCTGTTCACCAGGAAGTACAAAATACCTAACCTAAGACTTCCGAAGCTCCTAGGAGAAACACTAGTTCTTAGTGATAGTGCGAAGTATTTAGGTATCACACTAGACAGGAAACTGGACTGGAAGCTGAACACCGCTGATAGGACTAAGAAAGCGGCAATAGCACTCTATACCTGCCGCAAGGCGGTAGGCCTGAAATGGGGAATGTCCCCGAAGATGGTCAGATGGTTATACACAGCGATCATCAGACCAATTCTATTCTATGGTGTTGTTGTCTGGTGGCCCGCCCTAGACAACTCCACATGCAGGGAAAAGTTCAGGAAGATGCAGCGCATGGCGGAAGTCTGTATAACAGGCAGTCTACGCACTACGCCTAGTGATGCCCTAGACACTATACTTGACCTACTACCAGTTGAACTGATGGGGGTAAAGACAGCCACTCTGGCAGCAATAAGACTGCGGGAGGCAAACCTAGCTCCTTGCATCTCGGAGAAACCCTTGCTCCAGCGGCAGCACAAGGAGCCCTAGCGGCTCAAGTGGAAGCGAGGGGGTATTCTATGACCCCCTTGCATCACCGCCCTAACCTAACCTAACCTAAGTGTTGGAATTAGGTATCATAGAAGAGTCGAAAAGCCTATGGAGTAGTAATAGTGTCATTGTAAAATGAGGAGAAAAGATTCGTCTTTGCCTCGATTTCAGAGTGGTTAATAAGGTGACTATAAAGGACGCCTATCCCTTACCACATATTGACGGAATCCTCAGCCGTTTACCACCAACACGTTACATAACCGGCATATGACATGAAGCACGCTTTTTGGCAGATCCCTCTGGCACAAAACTCGCGGCAGTACACCGCGTTCACAGTTCCGAACAGGCCCTTTTACCAATATAAAGTCATGCCTTTTGGTCTGTGCAATGCACCCCAGACACTTTGTAGATTAATGGACCTTGTGATCTCGGCTCACTTTCATACTAGAGTTTTTGTTTACTTAGACGATCTCCTTATCTTATCGGAAGTCTTTGAGTCGCACATGCAGCTTCTTCAAGAAGTGGCTGTATGTCTAAGGAAAGCCAATTTGACAATAAACGTTGCTAAGTCTTGCTAAAACTTTTGCATGCGCGAAGTAAAATATTTAGGATTCATCATTGGATATGGTCAGCTTAAAACAGACAACGAGAAAATTATAGCTATCAACGAATTCGCCGTTCCCACTTCCGTCAAGCAACTGCGACGATTTTTAGGTTTAACAGAATGGTATAGACGCTTTGTGGACAATTATGCCACTGTTAGTTTTCCGTTAACTCAGTTGCTACGGAAAAATAGACAATTAGAATGGACCCAGGAGGCAGATAAAGCATTCGCTGAGTTGAAAGGAAAGTTAACATCGGCACCGATACTGCACACTCCCGATTTTTCTGGACCCCTCATACTACTGTGCGATGCAAGTATATATGGAGTGGGATGTGTCTTGGCACAAGCCAATGCTAACGGCGAGGAAATGCCGATTGCCTATGTGTCCGAGAAACTGACAAAAGCTCAGCGCAATTACACAGTGACCGAACTAAAGTGTTTGGCAGTAGTCAAAGGTGTGAAGAAATTTAGAGCGTATATTGAAGGTCTAGAATTTACAGTAGTCACTGATCATGCATCATTGAAGTGAAATGAAACAGAATGATTTGACAGGTCGCGTGGGTCGATGGGCGGTCAAGTTACAGCCTTTTGCCAAGCACATGAAAATTGAACATAGGCGTGGAACTCTAAACTCTTTCCCGTCAACACGAACCATCGGTATCTGAAATCAAAGACTTCGGTCCATTGATAGATTTGACCTCAGTTGAATTTCAATCAGCAGAATACACGGATCTGATTGACAACATCCAACGGAATCAGTCTAAGCTACCAGATCTCAAGATTATGGATAATTTTGTTTATAAAAGAGTAGAGCAGGCCACTGGTGACATTGTCCAAGAAATGAATTCATGGAAATTATGGGTACCTTCAAACTTAAGACAAGGGACTTTATACAGATCACATGTCCCCCCAGACGCAGCTCATTGCGGTATTAGGAAAATGGTATTAAATCTTAAAAGTTTTTTTTTTTTTGGCTAGGAATGGTTTCGCAAATTCGGGATTACGTTTTGAAGTGTTCCGTATGTCGCACAACGAAAAGCCCAAACGTAGTGTTGAAACCTCCGATGGGAAAGCCGTTAACCTCAGATAGGCCCTTTCAAAAATTGTACATGGATTTATTAGGCCCGTATCCCAGATCCAAAAGTGGAAATATCGGCATAATAGTCATAGTAGATCATTATACTAAGTTCCATTTTTTACATCCGATCAAGAAGTTTACTTCGAGCCGGATTTGTGAATTTCTCATAGCAATACGCGCATACATCGGCACAGATCATTCCAATTGGGATAGACATCTGCCGGAGATAAGCGGAGCCCTTAGAGCCAATATCCATCAAAGTACTAGATTTTCGCCTTACTTTCTGACCTTCGGTCAGAATATGGTCCTTCACGGGAAAGACTACGAACTGCTGAGAAACTTGAATCTTTTAAAGGACAATACGGAAATACAGCGTACCGACGCCTTGCAGTGTATTCGAAATAAAGCTAAGAATAATATATCTTTGGCACATGAAGTAAACGCTAAGGTTTATAATTTAAGGACTAGATCGGTAGAATTTAAAAATGGTGAAGAAGTCCTTGCTTGCAATTTCGCACAAAGTAATGCCAGCAAGAAGCTTAACGCTAAATTAGCATCTCTTTTTATTAAAGCCAAAGTGAAAAAGAAAGTAGGTCGTTCTTATTATGAACTGGTGAATGAATCAGAGAAAATTTTAGGAACCTACCACTTAAAGAACATACAAGTAATAAAATAAAATAATAATATTAGTAGATATTAGTGATTTCAGTTAATGATCCCTGCCAATAAGATTTTTGGAGCATTAACTGTGGTGTAGTATGTGGATAAGACACTTATACGAAGAGCGGTCATAAGATAGACAGAGAAAGGCTTAAAAGCTTATCATTTAATATCATTGATCTGCGGTTACTTTGTATAAGCGAACAAACATCACGCGATTCTTATCTATAATTTTGCATATCGAGATAAGAGTGCCGTTATGTAAAAGCTTTTTCTTTCGCATAGTTAGGGATAGATTTGCATTGGAGAGCTTTTACATTAATTGACGAGTCTGAAAGCAATACGGCTGCTATCTGAAGCCAAGATTTAAAAAATATTTAAAAGTGCTTTAAAAAATTAGCAAACTGCAGTAAATCCCAGACGAATTAGTGGGCTTCAGTTAATAGTGTTTAGTGATTTAAGCCAGGTATGTTATAAAATCAGTGCAGTGCAGTTTTTTCATGAAATTATTAACCCCTCCCGGTGCCACGTGCCAGTGCGCCTAGTACCAGATTATGTAATCGGCTAGCACCCTATTATGCAATCGGCTAGTACCAGGTTATGCAACCAGCATGCGGTTATCTGGAAGCCGAAATGGATGAAATATTGGAATTAACTAGTGCAGAGATTCGACACGGGATCGCAATCTTTTAAAATATTTTTGGATTCGACGACAAGCCCCCCTTTTCGCTGCACGGAGAGAAAACTCCAGCGAATTATTTATAAATTTGTAACTAAAAGCAGTGTAATAATGTGAATATTGGCCTGCTGAATTTTATTCAAAGCTTTCAAATCCCTTTTGTTAATTATGAAATTATTCTGCAGAAGACATTAATTCGAATTTTGCACACCATTTAGTTTTTTTTTTCAATAATTAATATCGCAATATCCTTTGTTATTTTATTATAAATATATAGATTTATGTATATATATATAAGTGATATGAAAATATAAGGGAAAGAATTTAGATTTAATTGAATAATGATAACTTTGCGATAATATTCGAGCATGACCAGGCTAATTTTTTGTTCTATTTAAATTAATTATAATAAACATCTCTAGCTATTCCTATCCTTGAGCTCAACGGCGGCGAACATCGGTGAGTGAATATCACGAAATTAAATTTTAATAGATTTGCGACGCAAACAGTAAATTTTAGCAAGGCATGAATTGAATAATTTTGGATAATAATTACATGAATAATTTTTCTAATTCCTAATTTAATTACTACATTAATTCCAAACTGATTCCAAAAGTTAAACTGATTTATTGAATTTAACCCAAAATTTTTAAATCTCTTCTTTATATCTAAATGTAAATATATATATATAAATATATATAAATATGAATTCTAATAAAATTATATAAATTAGCTGTTAAGGAGAAATTTTATAATGAAATAGAAACACCCGATAGGGAAAAATGAATCAAGTTCGCTCCAATTTATATTTGAGTATTAGGAACTCCATGAAGGCTTAAGCCCATTACATATCCACCACCGAAACTTTAAATAACCATGTTGGAACCACAATAGGTATCACATAGGATTGTGACTTGTGGGCGAATCAAACGTCGTAGATCTCGCCAAGGTCGGGTGGGTTAAGAATAGGGTATAATGAACATCTAATACCCTACAACTGATCAAAGTCATTCTCTCTCTCTCTTTCTTCTGAGCCTGTTTGCCTTTTAGGTGATTTGTTTCCTTAGTTTTCTTTTGGATTTGAGTCAGTAGGACAATCATCCGGGTTTTTCTTTATTAATTTGCATCTAGTTAGTGCACTTAAATTTATTTTAATGATGTGTAGTATGGATACGTGAAAAGAACCACCCCCATCCGTCGAGCTTAGTCTAAGAGTTATCTGATTAGAGTTTTCTAGTCAGTTTCCTTTTTTTTCATATCGTCTCTTGTGGAATTGCAAGAGGCTAGGTTTTTTTTGGCATCTTGACCCATTAGACAATGATATATCGTAGTAGTATTTTTTCTGTAAAACCTATTAGGTCTGTTTAACTTGAATTTCGATGGAATTTACCAATTGTTCGTCTTTAGGAATTGCGATTGCAGTTCAGCAGCTTTGACTGATCGACCAGAGCGACTGTTGTGTGTAACTTGACTTCTCCAAGTTGAATAATTTCAGATTTATCAGGTCCGAATAATAGATTCTGGTTAGGAATCGCAAGACGCTGGAAGAATTTTAGCTCTTGACCTACTGGATGTACATATTATCGGAAGTTTTACGAGTCAGTAATTTTCTAGTGTATCCCCAAACAGTATCAGAGAAAGAGAGATTTGATCAGTTAAGTGTTTCAGCACATTTCGGATTTCCGAAAAGCGCTATACGAATTTTGGTGGCGGATTATTTTTGATTTTTTTATTTGATTTTTTTTATTTGGCGTATTTTTAATTTTGGAGTTTTTATAGTAATATTTTTTTATATTGAATAGATAATTTGATATTTTACCATGACAGTAAGACACAGCTTAGAGAATCCAGCAGAAGGCGTAGGAGAGCAGGAAACTATTTATTCCACTTGTCGCGAACCTACGAGTTCAAACGATATGTTGGCTACGACTCCCTGTAATCATAAATTTCATTACAGCTGTTTAATGCCATTTTTACAAGTTAAATCAATTTTTCCCGTTTGCAGCAGTAGTTGCTCAGTGAACCGACTATCCCTTACTAACAATAACGTAACGGTTGAAATAAACGAGGCAGAGGCCCTAGGAGAAATGTTAGATCCCAGTCTTGAACCAATTAGAGCTAATCCATATAACAAAGGGGGAAAGGTGCTATAGCAAGAAAAGGGGTACAGACAAGATCTATGCAACGTAAGGGACAGCCAAGTGGCCCATACCTCGAGAGCAACAACCATCGAGAAGGATTAGGCAGAACCGAAATAACGGATTTAGTACAATCATGTCTACAAGCTCAACAAAACAACATGTTGCAGAATATATCTCAAATTATTAACTCATCCATAGAACAAGCTCTAAAAAGCAAAATTACTTAATACCCTTAATATCGAGTCAACAGAACAGGACCAAAGGTCACCTAGCGTTCCCCGATGCTTTGACGATTACCAATCGCAATTACCACCCATTCAGAGAAATATCAGTCATTATAGTGAGACATCAGCAGGAAATTCTAGAACTTCCAGTATTTCCCCCGAAAAAGTCGCTAGCATTATACAAGGCTGGCGGATTAAATTCGACGGTGCGCGAAACGGCATGCAAATCGAAGACTTCCTATATCGTATTCGCTCCCTTACAGCACAAAATTTAGGAGGCGACTACCAACTTTTGTGTGATCATTTGTACTTGTTGTTCGCAGGAAAGGCGAATGAATGGTTTTGGAAGTTTCATCGTTCTTGTCCTAATTTCTCTTGGCAAACCTTCCAGCAGGAATTTCGAGAAAAATTTCAGAAAGTGGACTTCGATATGGACATTTGGGACTTGATCAATGTTAGACGGCAGTCAGAACATGAACCATTCGACGAATACCAGTTCGCTGTAGAAACGTTGTTAGGTAGACTAAAGATTCCCATATCCGAACAATCTACCGTACGAATTCTTATCAGAAATGCAAAGATATCGTTACGTTACGAGTTGATGCATTTAGGTATTAACACCATTGCTAGATTACGTGAAGAAATTCGTACTCACGGGCTATTTCAAAAGCACGTCAAGGACCAATCCTTGAAACCTAAGATACCAAATCGTTCCGTTTCAGAATTATTTGGCACTTCAACAGATCAACTAGAAATGGAAGTAGACGAAATCCGTAAGAGGAAGATGGTTTGCTGGAATTGTCAGAAGCCAGGCCATAGGTTCGACGATTGTATGGAGGTCCGATCAGTATTTTGTTATGGTTGCGGAGCCAAAGATGTTTATAAGCCAAAATGCTTCCGGTGTAACCCGTCGGAAAACCGTATCGGAGTCACACTAGAAAACCGTATCCGGAGTTTATGCCAGGTATGTTATAAATTCAATGCAGTCAAGATTCTTCTCCTTATCTCAAAGCGGACGGAGGTGTTTTTTTTTGTGCGCACTGCGTTGTCATAAAATTTGCTTATTAGATTTGCATAAACAATCGGTGTTTATTTCTATTCACTTAAAAAAAATAAAAATAAAAAAATATTGCAATTCATAGATCCGTATCGCTTCGCGTGTGCAGTTTTGAGGTAAAATAATAATTTTATAAATTTTTCTTCCAAACATAGCCCTGCTCTTCTTCTTCATCTCTTACGGTGTTGCTTCTATTATATTGCTCCTATTTCTCGCTCAATAGAGATTCTTATCTCTATTTCTTTGCATTTTACTAACTCGCACTCTCTCTCCCCCTCTCCCTTCCTCCCTCTCACCCTCTCTTGCTCTCTTTAATCTCCCCCTTTCGTTTCCTTGGTACAGTGGTACAACGTTCATCAATATTATTAATAAATTAATTATTGAAATTTTAATAATTTTTAATAAATTAATTATTTAAAATCTTAATAATTATGGAATTTAAATTGGTCTGTGCATTGAAGTCTTGTAATAAGACAATCTCGCCTTCCCAGCCTACCATCCATTGCTGGCTCTGTGAAAACATTTTACACGCTAAGTGTGCCGGGTTCCCGGCCTCAGTTTCGGATGCAATCTCACGTAGGTCTCCACTCACGTAGGTCTCCACTTTTGCTGTGACGGTTGTCGTGCTGTTCAGGACGAAATAAGATCGTTCATGAGGCAGACTAAAAGCGGTTTCAAGGAGTTGATTAGTGGTTTTCGAAAAATCAATGACCAACTCTGTGCGCTTGCTACACAGTTTAGTAGTCTTCAACTACTAAATGAGTCTTCAAAGCGTAAGAAATCCGCTTTTAGTGATGTGCTCGGGTCGAATAATCTTCAGCCTGCTCAGCCGACAATTATGCAGCCGCTTATATCTCTGGCCACCCCAAGGGCCGGACCTGAGAAAAATTCGGCTTCCGAATGTCTCAGGATTAATGAGCAATTGTCCGATATGTCCTCTGTGGCATCGCTTCAAGTGATCCCAATAATTCCCAATAATTCAAACCCCTGTAACAGTCACCAAACAGGGTAATCAACCGTCCGGACCCCCGGTACGCACTGATGCCGCAGTATTAATTACGGCGGCACCAAAACCCTTGCAGGTGATCCCATCATCGAAACATATTTTTGTTTCCCGGCTTGCCCCTGATACTTCTGAGATTGATATCTCGGCTGTACTAGTTGCGGCGGCACCAAAACCCTTGCAGGTGATCCCACCATCGAAACATATTTTTGTTTCCCGGCTTGCCCCTGATACTTCTGAGATTGATATCTCGGCTTACATCAAAGCCAAAACAAAAGTCGACATAAAGGTGGTGGACACTACAAAATTTAAATATTCATATACCAGGCACACGTCATCTTTCAAAATACGTGTGCCCTTGCAGATGTTCAAGACGATTTGTTCCGCCAGCTTTTGGCCAGAGAATATTTTCGTTGGCCAGAAAATATTTCGTTTTTTCGAAAAAAAAAATAACCAAACCTGTGGGTGTAAAACTCCCACATGTTACGGCCACTGACCAACCTTCCACTTCATCTTCCTCTGTTTTAAAAAACTTATGTCTTCCCTAACACCTAACACCTATCAGAATACAAGAGGGTTACGTAGTAAACTTCCCAAACTGTATTCTGATAGTTCTTTCTTTGCATCTCACATTATTGTATTTACAGAAACTTGGTTAAAGCCTAAGATCTCCAAGCTCCGAAGTTTTTCCTAGTAGGTACACCACTTTTAGATGTGATAGAACTCTGCGAAGGGGAGGAGGAGTGTTAATCTCTGTGACTCCAAACTCGCTTCTGAAGAGGTAAAATCACAAGAGTTTGGTAACATTGAATTCCTTTGCATCAAAATCACTTTGTCCGATCAATCTTTGTATGTTACCTGTTCTTACATACCACCTTCGTCCGAACCGCCAACATACTGGCTACATTTGTCCGCTATTCGTTTGGTTTTCGATCGTCTGTCTGATGGTGACCAGCTGATAGCTCTGGGTGACTTTAATATCCCAGAACTTATGTGGTCAAATGTTGAAAATTCACCGTCTTTACAGCTTAACTCCCACCACGACTTCCCTGAGGGCATGTTCGACATGTCACTCGGGCAAATTAACCACGTTAGAAATTCTTTAGGTCGGCTGTTGGACTTATGTTTCGTTTCTGATCCTGATTGAATTACTCTTTCCAGAACTTTGCCCCTTTCTGACCCTGAGGATCCATATCATCCCACTCTTGAGCTTTCAATCGAAAACAATTCCTTAATTGACCTTAAGTCTACACTTAAATCTCAGAAAGTTCGTTTCTTTCGTAAGGCTGACTTTACGAAATTAAATAAGTTAATTTCGGAATTTGATTGGTCTGATTTACTGGCATGCGAGGATATAAACTTCGCATTACAAAAATTTTATTTCACTTTAAACTCATTTTTTGACGTTTGTGTGCCGTGGAAATATCCGTCCGCTTCAACGAATCCGCCTTGGTATACAAGGCTTATAAATTTAAAGAACAGAATGAGTAGACTTTTAAATAAACATAGATTATCTGGCTGTACAGTTAGTTATTCAAGATACTTAGTAGCTCGGTCCAATTTCACCGTGCATAACGCAGAATGTTATAGGAGTTATATTCGCCGCTGCAGGATTCAGTTTACTCAGGATCCGAAGCAGTTTTATAACTTTGTAAACACTAAGCGTAAACATGTATCTTTTCCCCCACTACTTACGTTTGAGAACTCTTATGCGAACACTGATCAGGCAATGGCCGATCTCTTTGCACAGTTTTTTTTAAAACTACGTATTCACCTAGCAGCAGCTCAGCTCAGCCTTACACTTATAATATCCAATCAGCCAATCTTATATTTCGCCCATCTTTCGATCAAAGTGGCGTGTTATCGGATCTTTTTAAGGTTAAGTCCGTGTATTCGCCAGGCCCTGATCTGAAGTACTGCGCCGAGGCTCTGTGCAAACTGCTCGTTAAACTCTTAAATCTATCGCTGGAAACTTCGATCTTCCCCCTTATGTGGAAGGAATCCTTCATAATTCTGCTGCATAAAAAAGGGAAAAATCCGACGCTGCTAATTATAGAGGCATCTCAACATTGTCAGCAATTCCAAAGCTTTTTGAAAAACTTATCACTCCACATTTGCAACACCTATGTAGTTCAATAATAACTCCGTGCCAGCATGGCTTCCCCTACCAACCTATTGGAGCTAACATCTTTTATCACGAATGGGTTCCGGAATGGCTTACAAACAGACGTCATTTACACTGACTTCAGTAAAGCATTTGACTCTGTTAACCATTCGCTTCTTATAAGTAAACTCAGTCTTTTGGGATTCCCAACTGATCTTCTTATCTGGATTTCGAGCTACTTATCTGAGAGAACCCAACGTGTTTTCTTTAAAGATGTTACCTCGCGTATAGTCCGCGCCACATCTGGGCCCAAGGAAGCCATCTTGGACCCCTACTTTTTACACTGTTTATTAATGACTTGCCCCTTGCCTTAACAAATTCACTTGTACTTATGTACGCTGATGACGTTAAGCTATGCCTTCAGTATAATTTCACTAGCGCCCAGTCTAGACTTCAATCCGATTTGGATAAACTTCAAAATTTGTTGTGCTTGGGTGTGCTTGGTTTTATTAAAAGATGGTAGTTAAGCACTATCTCGGATCTAGTCCCGCGATTCGAGCCGTACGTCACGCGGCAGCGTCCCTCGGTCGGTTGGACGGGAGGTGGGCTGTACGTATGCAGTGGGAACCGCGCAAAAACAATATCAAAGCCAAAACAAAAGCCGACATAAAGCTGGTGGATATTACAAAAGTTAAATATTCATACACCAGTCACACGTCATCTTTCAAAATACGTGTGCCCTTGCAGATGTTCAAGACGATTTGTTCCGCCAGCTTTTGGCCAGAGGACATTTTCGTCCAAGAACCTCAGCGAAGTACGTTGGAGAAAAAAATAACCAAACCTGTGGGTGCAAAACTCCCACATGTTCCGCCCACTGACCAACCTTCCACCTTATCTTCCTCAGTTTCAAAAAACTAATGTCTTCACTAACACTTACCTATCAGAATATCTAGTATTACGTAGTAAACATCCCAAACTGTATTCTGATAATTCTTCCTTTGAATCTCACATTATAGTCTTTACAGAAACTTGGTTAAAGCCGGAGATCTTAAGCTCCGAAGTTTTTCCAAGTAGGTACACCACTTTTAGATGTAATAGAACTCAGAGAAGGGGAAGAGGAGTGTTCATTTCTGTAGACTCCAAATTCGCTTCTGAAGATCTTTGTATGTTACCTGTTCGTACACACCACCTTCGTCCGAACCGCCAATATACTGGCAACATTTCTCCGCTATTCGTTTGGTTTTCGATCGTCTGTCTTATGGTGACCAGCTGATAGCTCTGGGTGACTTTAATATCCCAGAACTTATGCGGTCAAATGTTGAAAATTCACCGTCTTTACAGCTTAACTCTCACCACGACTTCCCTGCGGGCATGTTGGACATGTCACTGAGGCAAATGAACCTCGTTAGAAATTCTGTAGGTCGACTGTTAGACTTATGTTTCGTTTCTGATGCTGATAGAATTACTCTTTCTAGAACTTTTCCCCTTTCTAACCCTGAGGATCCATATCATCCCACTCTTGAGATTTTAATCGAAAAAATGGCTTTATTGACCTTAAGTCTTAGTTCCTAATAAAGTTCGTTTCTTTCGTAAGGCTGATTTTATGAAATTAAATAAGTAAATTTCGGAATTTGATTGGTCTGATTTACTGGCATGCGAGGATATTAACATCGCATTTAAAAAATTTTATTACACTTTGAACATATTTTTCGACGTTTGTGTTCCGGGGAAATATCCGTCTGCTTCAACCAATCCGCCTTGGTATACAAGGCACCTTATAAATTTATGGAACGATATGAGTAGACTTTTAAATAAACATAGATTATCTGGCTGTACAGTTAGTTATTCAAGATACTTAGTAGCTCGGTCCAATTTCACCGTGCATAACGCAGAATGTTATAGGAGTTATATTCGCCGCTGCAGGATACAGTTTACTCAGGATCCGAAGCAGTTTTATAACTTTGTAAACACTAAGCGTAAACATGTATCTTTTCCCCCACAGCTTACGTTTGAGAACTCTTATTCGAACACTGATCAGGCAATGGCCGATCTCTTTGCACAGTTTTTTTTAAAACTACGTAATTACCTAGCAGCAGCTCAGCACAGCCTTACACTTATAATATCCAATCAGCCAATCTTATATTTCGCCCATCTTTCGATCAAAGTGGTGTGTTATCGGATCTTTTTAAGGTCAAGCCCGTGTGTTCGCCAGGCCCTGATGAAGTACCAGGCTGTGTTCTGAAGAACTGCCCCGAGGCTCTGTGCAAACTGCTCGTTAAACTCTTTAATCTATCGCTGGAAACTTCGATCTTATGTGGAAGGAATCTTTCATAATTCTGCTACATAAAAAAGGGGAAAAATCCGACGCTGTAATTATAGAGGCATTTCTAAATTGTCAGCAATTCCAAAGTTTTTTGAAAAACGTATCACTCCACATTTGCACACCTATGTAGCTCAATAATAACTCCGTGCCAACATGGCTTCATGAAGCGCCGCTCCACCACTACCAACTTATTGAAGCTAACATCTTTTATCACGGATGGCTTCCGGAATGGCTTACAAACAGACGTCATTTACACTGACTTCAGTAAAGCATTTGACTCTGTTAACCATTCGCTTCTTATAAGTAAACTCAGTCTTTTGGGATTCCCAACTGATCTTCTTATCTGGATTTCGAGCTACTTATCTGAGAGAACACAACGTGTTTTCTTTAAAGATGTTACCTCGCGTATAGTCCGCGCCACATCTGGGGTGCCCCAAGGAAGCCATCTTGGACCCCTACTTTTTACACTGTTTATTAATGACTTGCCCCTTGCCTTAACAAATTCACTTGTACTTATGTACGCTGATGACGTTAAGCTATGCCTTCAGTATAATTTCACTAGCGCCCAGTCTAGACTTCAATCCGATTTGGATAAACTTCAAAATTGGTGTTTAGCAAATAACCTAAAGCTTAATGAATCGAAATGTAAACTCATGTCATTTTACCGATCTAGTCCTCACCAGGCTATGTACTTTCTAAGGGAACGCCTTAGAACGATTAACTCAGGTTAACGATCTAGGTGTCCTACTAGATTTGAAACTTAAATTTACCGACCATATATCTACCATGGTTAATAAAGGCTTGGGTGTGCTTGGTTTTATTAAAAGATGGTCAAAAGAATTTAATGACCCGTACATAACTAAAACGTTATATACATCACTGGTCCGTCCGATTCTTGAGTATGGATCGTGTGTTTGGAGTCCTCAATATGGAGTACACCAAGATCACATTGAATCTGTACAAAAAAACTTCCTTACTTAGGGGGACTTAATTGGGATGCAAATCTTTACCTCCCCTCTTATCGTAGTAGACTTTTACTAATCAACTTACCATCATTAACAAACCGTAGAATGATGCTGGGTGTCACGTTTCTATACAATCTTATTTATGGAAATATAGACAGCCAGCATTTACTAACACGCTTAAATTTTAACGTTCCTAGTAGAAGGACTAGAAACTTTCGTCCTCTACTCCTCAGCCATTGTAGTTCGACATATGCCCAACACGATCCGTTCAGGGTATTATGTTCGGACTACAATGGTCTCTACCACATCTTGTCACCTTGCTCTACTAACAATCTTAAATCGCTTATATTAACCGCCTTATCTGTGCAACACTCTTCCTCGTGATATCTTTCTCCTACTCTTCGCTTAATCTATCTCGGATCTAGTCCCGCGATTCGAGCCGTACGTCACGCGGCAGCGTCCCTCGGTCGGTTGGACGGGAGGTGGGCTGTACGTATGCAGTGGGAACCGCGCAAAAAAAAAAAAAAAACAAAGTGCTGTTTAATGTGCTATAGCAAGAAAAGGGGTACAGACAAGATCTATGCAACGTAAGGGACAGCCAAGTGACCCATACCTCGATACCTAAATGCATCAACTCGTAACGTAACGATATCTTTGAATTTCTGATAAGAATTCGTACGGTAGATTGTTCGGATATGGGAATCTTTAGTCTACCTAACAACGTTTCTACAGCGAACTGGTATTCGTCGAATGGTTCATGTTCTGACTGCCGTCTAACATTGATCAAGTCCCAAATGTCCATATCGAAGTCCACTTCCTGAAATTTTTCTCGAAATTCCTGCTGGAAGGTTTGCCAAGAGAAATTAGGACAAGAACGATGAAACTTTCAAAACTATTCATTCGCCTTTCCTGCGAACAACAAGTACAAATGATCACACAAAAGTTGGTAGTCGCCTCCTAAATTTTGTGCTGTAAGGGAGCGAATACGATATAGGAAGTCTTCGACTTGCATGCCGTTTCGCGCACCGTCGAATTTAATCCGCCAGCCTTGTATAATGCTAGCGACTTTTTCGGGGGAAATACTGGAAGTTCTAGAATTTCCGGCTGATGTCTCACTATAATGACTGATATTTCTCTGAATGGGTGGTAATTGCGATTGGTAATCGTCAAAGCATCGGGGAACGCTAGGTGACCTTTGGTCCTGTTCTGTTGACTCGATATTAAGGGTATTAAGTAATTTTGCTTTTTAGAGCTTGTTCTATGGATGAGTTAATAATTTGAGATATATTCTGCAACATGTTGTTTTGTTGAGCTTGTAGACATGATTGTACTAAATCCGTTATTTCGGTGCTGCCTAATCCTTCTCGATGGTTGTTGCTCTCGAGGTATGGGTCACTTGGCTGTCCCTTACGTTGCATAGATCTTGTCTGTACCCCTTTTCTTGCTATAGCACCTTAAACTGCACTTTTTTTTTTTTTTTTTTTTGCGCGCGGTTCCCACTGCATACGAACAGCCCACCTCCCGTCCAACCGACCGAGGGACGCTGCCGCGTGACGTACGGCTCGAATCGCGGGAATAGATCCGAGATAGTTAAGCGAAAAGTAGGAGAAAGATATCACGAGGAAGAGTGTTGCACAGATAAGGCGGTTAATATAAGCGATTTATGATTGTTAGTAGAGCAAGGTGACTAGATGTGGTAGAGACCATTGTAGTCCGAACATAATACCCTGAACGGATCGTGTTGGGCATATGTCGAACTACAATGGCTGAGGAGTAGAGGACGAAAGTTTCTAGTCCTTCTACTAGGAACGTTAAAATTCAAACGTGTTAGTAAATGCTGGCTGTCTATATTTCCATAAATAAGATTGTATAGAAACATGACACCCAGCATCGTTCTACGGTTAGTTAATGATGGTAAGTTGAATAGTAAAAGTCTACTACGATAAGAAGGGAGGTAAAGATTTGCATCCCAATTAAGTCCCCTAAGCAAAAAAGTAAGGAAGTTTTTTTGTAGAGATTCAATGTGATCTTGGTGTACTCCATATTGAGGACTCCAGACACACGATCGATACTCAAGAATCGGACGGACTAGTGATGTATATAACGTTTTAGTTATGTACGGGTCATTAAATTCTTTTGACCATCTTTTAATAAAACCAAGCACACCCATAGCTTTATTAACCATGATAGATGTATGGTCGGTCGGCAATTTCAAAAGCACGTCAAGGCCCAATTCTTGAAACCTAAGATACCAAATCGTTCCGTTTTAGAATTAATTGGCACTTCAACAGATCAACTAGAAATGGAAGTAGACGAAATCCGTAAGAGGAAGATGGTTTGCTGGAATTGTCAGATGTCAGGTCAAAGGTTCGACGATTGTATGTAGGTCCGATCAGTATTTTGTTATGGTTGCGGAGCCAAAGATGTTTATAAGCCAAAATGCTCCCGGTGTAACCCGTCGGAAAACCGTCAGCGGGATGCGCAGAACACCACCTATCTCACGCATCCTTAAAATTCAAACCAATAGTTAAGGAAAATTATTCTCAAACGGAATTTACAACACCTATTCCAGAGAATAACAAAGTTCAGGAAGAGGCAGAGCCCCTTTCCGGAGTCACCGAACATCACACATTCGTACCTCTACACCTTCGATGGAAAAGGTACAAAGCAGCAAAGTGTCACATATTCGGATACCCGAAGACGACGGCCAAACTGAAACCAAGACGCTCAACCACTCGGTTGAAGTTATTTTGGAAGAATGTTACCAATACCAGAAAAAAGTTAGTTTCCTTTATATAACTCCGATGATAGGCTGTATACCGATATTATTATAGGAGAAAGGAACTATGGTGCATTGCTAGATTCGGGAGCATCCGTAAGTTGCTTAGGCGGAAAAGCAGCTACCGAAATTATGAGCAATCACCAACTTAAAAAATGTTCGGGAAATATCCGAACAGCCAATAATAATAAATGTCCTGTGGTAGGGAAATATGTGACTAATATCCCCTGCGATTGAAAAATTAATGTTTGAGGAAGTAGAAAGGATGTTGGAATTAGGTATCATAGAGGAATCGAAAAGCCCATGGAGTAGTAATATTGTCATTGTAAAACGACCAGAAAAGGTTCGTCTTTGCCTCGATTCCAGAGTGGTTAATAAGGTGACTATCCCCTACCACATATTGACGGAATCCTCAGCCGTTTACCACCAGCACGTTACATAACCGGCTTAGACATAAAGCACGCTTTTTGGCAGATCCCTCTGGAACAAAACTTTCGGCAGTACACCGCGTTCACAGTTCCGAACAGGCCCTTTTACCAATATAAAGTCATGCCTTTTGGTCTGTGCAATGCACCCCAGACACTTTGTAGATTAATGGACGTTGTGATCTCGGCTCACTTTCATACTAGAGTTTTTGTTTACTTAGACGATCTCCTTATCTTATCGGAAGACTTTGAGTCGCACATGCAGCTTCTTCAAGAAGTGGCTGTATGTCTAAGGAAAGCCAATTTGACAATAAACGTTGCTAAGTCTTGCTAAAACTTTTGCATGCGCGAAGTAAAATATTTAGGATTCATCATTGGATATGGTCAGCTTAAAACAGACAACGAGAAAATTATAGCTATCAACGAATTCGCCGTTCCCACTTCCGTCAAGCAACTGCGACGATTTTTAGGTTTAACAGAATGGTATAGACGCTTTGTGGACAATTATGCCACTGTTAGTTTTCCGTTAACTCAGTTGCTACGGAAAAATAGACAATTAGAATGGACCCAGGAGGCAGATAAAGCATTCGCTGAGTTGAAAGGAAAGTTAACATCGGCACCGATACTGCACACTCCCGATTTTTCTGGACCCCTCATACTACTGTGCGATGCAAGTATATATGGAGTGGGATGTGTCTTGGCACAAGCCAATGCTAACGGCGAGGAAATGCCGATTGCCTATGTGTCCGAGAAACTGACAAAAGCGCAGCGCAATTACACAGTGACCGAACTAAAGTGTTTGGCAGTAGTCAAAGGTGTGAAGAAATTTAGAGCGTATATTGAAGGTCTAGAATTTACAGTAGTCACTGATCATGCATCATTGAAGTGAAATGAAACAGAATGATTTGACAGGTCGCGTGGGTCGATGGGCGGTCAAGTTACAGCCTTTTGCCAAGCACATGAAAATTGAACATAGGCGTGGAACTCTAAACTCTTTCCCGTCAACACGAACCATCGGTATCTGAAATCAAAGACTTCGGTCCATTGATAGATTTGACCTCAGTTGAATTTCAATCAGCAGAATACACGGATCTGATTGACAACATCCAACGGAATCAGTCTAAGCTACCAGATCTCAAGATTATGGATAATTTTGTTTATAAAAGAGTAGAGCAGGCCACTGGTGACATTGTCCAAGAAATGAATTCATGGAAATTATGGGTACCTTCAAACTTAAGACAAGGGACTTTATACAGATCACATGTCCCCCCAGGCGCAGCTCATTGCGGTATTAGGAAAATGGTATTAAATCTTAAAAGTTTTTTTTTTTTGGCTAGGAATGGTTTCGCAAATTCGGGATTACGTTTTGAAGTGTTCCGTATGTCGCACAACGAAAAGCCCAAACGTAGTGTTGAAACCTCCGATGGGAAAGCCGTTAACCTCAGATAGGCCCTTTCAAAAATTGTACATGGATTTATTAGGCCCGTATCCCAGATCCAAAAGTGGAAATATCGGCATAATAGTCATAGTAGATCATTATACTAAGTTCCATTTTTTACATCCGATCAAGAAGTTTACTTCGAGCCGGATTTGTGAATTTCTCATAGCAATACGCGCATACATCGGCACAGATCATTCCAATTGGGATAGACATCTGCCGGAGATAAGCGGAGCCCTTAGAGCCAATATCCATCAAAGTACTAGATTTTCGCCTTACTTTCTGACCTTCGGTCAGAATATGGTCCTTCACGGGAAAGACGAACTGCTGAGAAACTTGAATCTTTTAAAGGACAATACGGAAATACAGCGTACCGACGCCTTGCAGTGTATTCGAAATAAAGCTAAGAATAATATATCTTTGGCACATGAAGTAAACGCTAAGGTTTATAATTTAAGGACTAGATCGGTAGAATTTAAAAATGGTGAAGAAGTCCTTGCTTGCAATTTCGCACAAAGTAATGCCAGCAAGAAGCTTAACGCTAAATTAGCATCTCTTTTTATTAAAGCCAAAGTGAAAAAGAAAGTAGGTCGTTCTTATTATGAACTGGTGAATGAATCAGAGAAAATTTTAGGAACCTACCACTTAAAGGACATACAAGTAATAAAATAAAATAATAATATTAGTAGATATTAGTGATTTCAGTTAATGATCCCTGCCAATAAGATTTTTGGAGCATTAACTGTGGTGATGTGTGTGGATTTCAAATAAGACACTAATACGAAGAGCGGTCATAAGATAGACAGAGAAAGGCTTAAAAGCTATCATTTAATATCATTGATCTGCGGTTACTTTGTATAAGCCAACAAACATCACGCGATTCTTTTCTTTAGCATAGTTAGGGATAGATTTGCATTGGAGAGCTTTTACATTAATTGACGAGTCTGAAAGCAATACGGCTGCTATCTGAAGCCAAGATTTAAAAAATATTTAAAAGTGCTTTAAAAAATTAGCAAACTGCAGTAAATCCCAGACGAATTAGTGGGATTCAGTTAATAGTGTTTGGTGATTTTATGCCAGGTATGTTATAAGTTCAGTGCAGTGCAGTTTTTTCATGAAATTATTAACCCCCCCCCGGTGCCACGTCCCACGTCACGTAGTACCAGATTATGTAATCGGCTAGCACCCTATTATGCAATCGGCTAGTACCAGGTTATGCAACCAGCATGCGGTTATCTGGAAGCCGAAATGGATAAAATATTGGAATTAACTAGTGCAGAGATTCGACACGGGGTCGCAATCTTTTAATATATTATTGGATTCGACGACAAGACCCCCTTTTCGCTGCACGGAGAGAAAACTCCAGCGAATTATTTATAAATTTGTAACTAAAAGCAGTGTAATAATGTGAATATTGGCCTGCTGAATTTTATTCAAAGCTTTCAAATCCCTTTTGTTAATTATGAAATTTCTGCAGAAGAAAGAATATTGTACATTAATTCGAGTTTTGCACACCATTTAGTTTTTTTTTCAATAATTAATATCGCAATATCCTTTGTTATTTTATTATAAATATATAGATTTATGTATATATATATAAGTGATATGAAAATATAAGGGAAAGAATTTAGATTTAATTGAATAATGATAACTTTGCGATAATATTCGAGCATGGCCAGGCTAATTTATTGTTCTATTTAAATTAATTATTATAAACATCTCTTGCTATTCCTGTCCTTGAGCTCAACGGCGGCGAACATCGGTGAGTGAATATCACGAAATTAAATTTTAATAGATTTGCGACACAAACAGTAAATTTTAGCAAGGCATTAATTGAATAATTTTGGATTAATAATTACATGAATAATTTTAATTAATGAAATCGCAAATTTTCTAATTCCTAATTTAATTACTACTGTTGGGCTAAGCAGCCACCAGATAGGCTAATTAGAATATTGATAATTTGTTTATCTGCAGCGGCATTTAATCTTCTCTTTTGTCTCCCAGATTCGCATGCACTTTGTTGTCATTTTGTAGCGCATGCGCTTTTGGGAGCTTTGGAAGAGCTTCTGCGCCAAAGCGGTTCTTCTTCTTGTTGTATTTTGGGAGTTGTTATTGACGGGCCGCTATTTGTTTTATTGTGCGGAATTAGCTTAATAAATTGAATATAAACTATTGAATCTCGTCTTTAATTCGGTCGTTATCAAAACTCTGATCGCTCAACATTGGTGACCCCGACGTGATCGCGCCCGAAGTTCAATCAGTTTAATTTCCCGAGAAACTGAAAAAACTGCGGTACAAAAAACACAAAAATTAAAAAAAAAAAAAAAAAAACATCTCTTGGTTGTCGATTTGCATCGCTCGCACTGGAGATTTGCGGGATGGAGTCTGGATGTGGAACTACTGGATCTGCTGCCGCAAGCCGGGAAAGGACGCTGCGGAGAAGAGCAGAGGTGACGTGCCAGGAGATGGAGGCGCTGCATCATAAGGTGAAGGCTGCAGCGCGGAATGAGGATGGCACCATTATGGCGCTGGAGTCAGTGGAGAAGCGTTTGCGTGAGCGGTTCACCGCGCTTCAAGAAGAGTTGGAGGAGCTTAACTTCAGCGAGATCGGGAGTGAGCTTTATTGGAAATTCTCGCAGCTGGCGACTGATGTGCAGGTGGACATTCAGGTGGAGGTTGCCAAGCACTCCATGAGAATCGCTGCCCACTCCACACTTCTCGACGGTGCCGGTGTCTCACCCATGCCATACAAGCCAGCCCCATCCTTACCACCGTTGCCGATGCCAACATTTAGCGGCGGCTATGTTGACTGGCCGGATTTCTTTGCCCTTTTTAAGACGACGATTGACAGCCATCCTCACCTAACAAAAATGGAAAAGCTCCGGTGGCTCATTTCATGCCTGCGCGAGTCAGCCTTGGAGACGGTGAGAGCGCTGGAAATTACTGACGCGAACTACGATGTGGCTCTTGACCTTTTGCGCAATCGGTTTAGTAATCGGCGATTAATTTTCCAGTCTCACATCAACGAGATCCTGCAGCTTCGTGTGGTCGAGCCCGGATCTGTTGCTACGTTGCGGGAGCTGTCGGATCGGTTCAATGGGCATATGCGTGCTCTCATGAGTTCCGGATCAGCTGCCGAGATCCAAGGATGCTTGCTCATCCAGATTGTCCTACAGAAGTTGGATCCTGTCACAAAAGCCAAGTGGGAAGACACTCTGGCCGGAAACAACGACAGCCTTCCGTCTTGGGAGTCCATGGCACGATTCTTGGAGCAAAGGTGCCGGACTCTTGAATGCGTCGACTTTTCTTTGGCTGCGTATCCACCAGCTAACCAAGTGGGCCGAGGGAGATCTACGAATAACCGATCGTCGTGCATGATTATCAACGCTCGTCCAGCTCTATGCGCCCTGTGTGGTGTTTTGGCGCACGCGCTTCCTACATGTCCCAGCTTCCTTGCCTTGCCACTTAGTCAACGGTACGACGAAGTGCGACGGCTGACCCGCTGCTTTGTATGTTTGGAGGATGGTCATTTTGCACGCGGATGTTCAGCTGCCCGATGTCCAAAGTGCAATCGCCGACATCATGCTTTGTTGCACCATTGCGGGCAGCTGCCCAGCTCTAACAATTCCCCACCACTACGAGGTTTGGTTTCCGCCGCTGGTGTTGCCGTTGCTGCCCCACCTTCCCAGTCAATCAACACGATCTTGACGCAGGATCGCCCTACTGAAGTGCTTCTGCCAACCGCCAATATCCTCATCCGTGGTCGATCAGGTGCCTTCCTGCCTTGCAGAGTGTTATTGGACTCTGGTTCACAAGTTCACCTTATTTCATCGCGGCTGGCAAGTCAACTTCAGCTTCGTCGCACCAAAAGCTGTGTAGCGGTCGCAGGTCTCGGCGGCACTGAGTTTGCTACGGATGGATCCTCCGTTAATGTGTGTGTGAAGTCTCGACTAACCACATATTGTGCGAACCTAGAGGCGGTTATAGTGTCTCATATTGCGGACTGTCAGCCCAGCCTTAAAATTGATATTTCGAAATGGAAGATTCCTCGCGGCGTAGCGCTGGCTGATCCCAACTTCCACAGACCGCAAGGTGTGGACCTGCTAATTGGAGCCAGCCTGTTCTTCAACCTATTGTCAGTTGGCCAAATCCAATTAGGTCACTGCCTCCCAGTTGTCCAAAATACACTATTTGGATGGGTGGTTTCTGGACGCAATGGACTATCGCGGGATGCTGGATTGCCCTATGCAGAAGGAGAAGAGGAGAAGAATCAACGTTCCGGTCCCCCTGCACTCGTTAGGAGAACTCGACTCCCGCATTGGTCTATTGGGGGGAGCAATGCATGGTCAAGGGTTTGGAAGAAATTGGTGTGCCTTTTTCGCCCTGTGAGTTCTTAATCTTCTTAATGAAACTACGCAACCTGTGGAATATCCCTTAAAAGATGTGTCTGCTGCCCTTCCAAAATTGTTATTGAAGGCACGCCCTTCAATAGGGGGGAGGATGTTGGGCTAAGCAGCCACCAGATAGGCTAATTAGAATATTGATAATTTGTTTATCTGCAGCGGCATTTAATCTTCTCTTTTGTCTCCCAGATTCGCATGCACTTTGTTGTCATTTTGTAGCGCATGCGCTTTTGGGAGCTTTGGAAGAGCTTCTGCGCCAAAGCGGTTCTTCTTCTTGTTGTATTTTGGGAGTTGTTATTGACGGGCCGCTATTTGTTTTATTGTGCGGAATTAGCTTAATAAATTGAATATAAACTATTGAATCTCGTCTTTAATTCGGTCGCTATCAAAACTCTGATCGCTCAACAACTACATTCATTTCAAACGTAGTTAAACTGATTTATTGAATTTAACCCAAAATTTTTAAATCTCTTCTTTATATCTAAATATAAATATGTATATATAAATATATATAAATATGAATTCTAATAAAATTATATAAATTAGCTGTTAAGGAGAAATTTTATAATGAAATAGAAACACCCGATAGGGAAAAACGAATCAAGTTCGCTCCAATTATATTTGAGTATTAGGAACTCCATGAAGGCTTAAGGCCATTACAGATCCGCCACCGAAACTTCAAATAGCCATGCTGGAACCACAATAGGTATCACATAGGATTGTGACTTGTGGGCGAATCAAACGTCGTAGATCTCGCCAAGGTCGGGTGGGTTAAGAATAGGGTATAATGAACATCTAATACCCTACAACTGATCAAAGTCATTCTCTCTCTCTCTTTCTTCTGAGCCAGTTTGCCTTTTAGGTGATTTGTTTCCTTAGTTTCATTTTGTATTTGAGTCAGTAGGACAATCATACGGGGTTTTCTTTATTAATTTGCATCTAGTTAGTGCACTTAAATTTATTTTGATGATGTGTAGTATGGATACGTGAAAAGAACCACCCCCATCCGTCGAGCTTAGTCTAAGATCACAAGAAGTGCACGCCCTTCACTCCCATCCATACGTCCCCAAGGTATATCCTCTGGACCTTGCAGTAGATCTTGCAATTTGGTTCTGTTTAACTACAGCCCGTACACCCCCACGCTAGAAGTTGGCTAATAACGTAGGGAGTTCGAACCACTCCCAAACATTACATGTTGGCTACTAGTAGCTTGTACTCGAAACTTTACCTCCTGCTATCCATGGTTTCTGGACCAGGACTAAATCGGCGCCATCCTCAGCCAGATGGAACAGCAGTGCAGCTGAGGCTGCCCTACAATGGTGGAGATTTATCTGCAGAAATCGTAAGGACATCTGACTGTTCCTTCCACCATTGTGATCTTCGCCTCATCATCGTCGGAGATGTCTTCATCGATGACTCGACTCGCAGCCATTGTTCGTCGGTCTTTCCATCTCTTCCATCTTTGTCACACGCCAGTCCATAGTGGGAAGGTGAGGGTTACACCTCTGCAGCACGGTAAGGATCTAGATTGGCTCCTTTATGGAAGCCGAGATCTTGATCCTTGCTCTGGGCCTACAAGGGGCGTCTCACCAGCTCAACGCAATAAGCTTGGCGCCCTCATAGACCTCCTTCAGCTCATCTACCGCCGTCCTGCACAGCTCTGCGGACCTCTCGTCATCGCAGGCTATCATTTTTACACTACCCTGCAACCACCCCACTTCTTTGCTGACAGGAGAGGGTCCTGGTTCCCGGGTCAGGAGCTTAAAACCTTTTGCTGCTTCTACCCATCTCCACTTATCCCTTGGGACTTTATCGTCGGGGTTACCACTGTCGATAACCCCGAGCAGGGTGCGGTTTTTTGCGATTTTTGTACCGCTTTGGCTGTGTGCGTAACCGCTTCGCCATTTGTCCTCCCGGCATATTCTGGGATCTTTATCTCTTGTGGTGGATGTGGACTCCTACTTTGGAGTTGGGGGTCATACCATATTGTGGATTGGCCCATTCCAACTTTTTGAGCCACTCTACGGAGGTTTTCCCAGATTTGGCTCTATCGTGACTCGAATAATCTGCCTTGTCGTTCCCTTCTCGGCATACGTTTTCTTGTTTTAGCCAGGTTTACCAGCCGCTTCCGGTTCGCTACCTTTTCCCGCACCTACAGGAAGCATCAAGGAACTTGGGCCGGGAGATGATGCCATAATGGCGGTAGTGGGTGGCTTGCCGTTGGCCGCCCCGGGTTTTGGGGCGGGGCCCGCATTGACCCTACCCGGCTTGCTTGGCCGGATGGGTGGGCTCACTCGCCACTGCGCCGTCTTCGATTTTTGGACAGACTCACTCGTCATTGCCAGAGTTGTAGATTTTTGGGAGATCCCAAATCCTTGATTATAATTGTTTTTTTCTGTGTTAAAATTCTCCATACTTTGGTCCCACGAGATGCGGAAAAAAGATGGTCCAGGCTTCTTAGAACAGGGGGTTGTCAGGTAGCCATCCGTTTGAGACTGGGAAGAGTTTGTACACCGGGCCCCCAGACAGGCTGACTCTCGGCACGGGTCGAGTGACACCTCAGTCCGACCCGGTGTGAGATGGTGTTTTGGGATTAGAGTTGGGAAGGAAATGTAGTGTAGAAGAAAGGAAAAGTAGAAGGAAGGAAAGGCTACTTTTTAGAGGCGGCAACACAAGCGCTTCTTCGGCACCGCTCAAGGCGCGGATACCCACTACCTGTCCGGGACTGTTTATTTGCAAGGAGGATCCTCGAGGAGGGTCCTTCTATGGGATCCTTCGTTTTTATTACAGCTAACCTTAACTGAGAAGGCCATTCATCACACAAAATCTTTGGACCGAATTTTTATATATTACTAACATTCAAAATGAATATAATATAATAAGCAAATAATTACATATAATCGATAAACATATCGATTCGGAGCTTTAAAGATTTTCCTCGTAAGTAAACCACTTTTAGTCGTTACAGAACACTACGACGGGAAGCAGGAGTGTTAATTTCGATAAACTTCAAATTCGCTTCTGAAGTTTCTGACGTAAAATCCCAAGCGACATGCAATTCCTTTGTATCCAAGTTATTTTGTCCGGTCAATCTTTACCCGTTCCTTCATCCGATCCGTCCACATACTGGCAACATTTTTCCGCTGTTCGATTCATTTATTTTCTTCTAAATAAAATTCTAATAAAATTTCACTACGAAACATAAACAAAGAAGATAAATTCTAATAACACAGGCCGTCAATTTCCAACTTTTTTTTTTCCTCCACGCATAATTTTACCTGCGCCATAACCTTTAGGCTCCTCTCAACCAAAGTCCAGAACAAATATAGGTTCTATCACCCACAGTTTCCGCGGTACACCTAAGAGAAGAAATTGATCAAATTTTACAATATATTGAATTAGGTAGGCCGTGTAATGGCGATGACCATCATTGTTTCTGGTACATATCATTTTTCAAATGTATGTGTACCAATTAAAATTGGTATCTAGCAGTTACCATATCTTTGATTGGAAGATTTTTATTTTCTTATTGAAATCAGTAGATCATACCATGGTTTAATTTTGGATTTAAGGAAAAACTCGAACTAATTTTTTTTTTTTTTTGCGCGGTTCCCACTGCATACGTCCAGCCCACCTCCCGTCCAACCGACCGAGGGACGCTGCCGCGTAACGTATGTCTCGAATCGCGGGAATAGATCCGAGATAGATAAGCGAGGATGTATATAACGTTTTAGTTATGTACGGGTCATTAAATTCTTTTGACCATCTTTTAATAAAACCAAGCACACCCATAGCTTTATTAACCATGGTAGATACATGGTCGGTAAATTTAAGTTTCAAATGTAATAGGACACCTAGATCGTTAACCTGAGTTAATCGTTCTAAGGCGTTCCCATAGAGAAAGTACATAGCCTAGTGAGGACTAGATCGGTAAAAAGACATAAGTTTACATTTCGATCCATTAAGCTTTAGGTTATTTGCTAAACACCAATTTTGAAGTTTATCCAAATCGGATTGAAGTCTAGACTGGGCGCTAGTGAATTTATACTGAAGGCATAGCTTAACGTCATCAGCGTACATAAGTACAAGTGAATTAGTTAAGGCAAGGGGCAAGTCGTTAATAAACAGAGTAAAAAGTAGGGGTCCAAGATGGCTTCCTTGGGGCACCCCCGATGTGGCGCGGACTAAACGCGAGGTAACATCTTTAAAGAAAACACGTTGGGTTCTCCCTGATAAGTAGCTCGAAATCCACATAAGAAGATCAGTTGGGAATCCCAAAAGACTGAGTTTACTTATAAGAAGCGAATGGTTAACAGAGTCAAATGCTTTACTGAAGTCAGTGTAAATGACGTCTGTTTGTAAGCCATTCCGGAAGTCATCCGTGATAAAAGATGTTAGCTCCAATAAGTTGGTAGTGGTGGAGCGGCGCTTCATGAAGCCATGCTGGCACGGAGTTATTATTGAACTACATAGGTGTTGCAAATGTGGAGTGATAAGTTTTTCAAAAAGCTTTGGAATTGCTGACAATTTAGAGATGCCTCTATAATTCGCAGCGTCGGAAGGGTCAGGGCCAAGGGAAACCTTTTTTATGCAGCGGAATAATGAAGGATTCCTTCCACATAAGGGGAAAGATCGAAGTTTCTAGCGATAGATTAAAGAGTTTAACGAGCGGTTTGCACAGAGCCTCGGCGCAGTTCTTCAGAACACAGCCTGGTACTCCATCAGGGCCTGGCGAATACACGGGCTTGACCTTAAGAAGATCCGATAACACACCACTTTGATCGAAAGATGGGCGAAATATAAGATTGGCTGATTGGATATCATAAGTGTAAGGCTGAGCTGAGCTGCTGCTAGGTGAATACGTAGTTTGAAAAAACTGTGCAAAGAGATCGGCCATTGCCTGATCAGTGTTCGCATAATAGTTCTCAAACGTAAGCAGTGGGGGAAAAGATACATGTTTACGCTTAGTGTTTACAAAGTTATAAAACTGCTTCGGATCCTGAGTAAACTGAATCCTGCAGCGGCGAATATAACTCCTATAACATTCTGCGTTATGCACGGTGAAATTGGACCGGGCTACTAAGTATCTAGAATAACTAACTGTACAGCCAGATAATCTATGTTTATTCAAAAGTCTACTCATACTATTCTTTAAGTTGTTAAGATGCCTTGTATACCAAGGTGGATTCGTTGAAGCGGACGGATATTTCCACGGCACACAAACGTCAGAAAATGAGTTTACAGTGAAATAAAATTTTTGTAATGCTAAGTTTATATCATCGCATGCCAGTAAATCAGACCAATCAAATTCCGAAATTAACTTATTTAATTTCATAAAGTCAGCCTTACGAAAGAAACGAACTTTATGAGATTTAAGTGTAGACTTAAGGTCAATTAAGGAGTTGTTTTCAATTGAAAGCTCAAGAGTGGGATGATATGGATCCTCAGGGTCAGAAAGGGGCAAAGTTCTGGAAAGAGTAATTCCATCAGGATCAGAAACGAAACATAAGTCCAGCAGCCGACCTAAAGAATTTCTAACGTGGTTAATTTGCCCGAGTGACATGTCAAACATGCCCACAGGGAAGTCGTGGTGGGAGTTAAGCTGTAAAGACGGTGAATTTTCAACATTTGACCATATAAGTTCTGGGATATTAAAGTCACCCAGAGCTATCAGCTGGTCACCATCAGACAGACGATCGAAAACCAAACGAATAGCGGACAAATGTTGCCAGTATGTTGGCGGTTCGGACGAAGGTGGTATGTAAGAACAGGTAACATACAAAGATTGATCGGACAAAGTGATTTTGATGCAAAGGAATTCAATGTCACCAAACTCTTGTGATTTTACCTCTTCAGAAGCGAGTTTGGAGTCTACAGAAATTAGCACTCCTCCTCCCCTTCGCAAAGTTCTATCACATCTAAAAGTGGTGTACCTACTAGGAAAAACTTCGGAGCTTAAGATCTCCGGCTTTAACCAAGTTTCTGTAAATACAATAATGTGAGATGCAAAGAAAGAACTATCAGAATAAAGTTTGGGAAGTTTACTACGTAACCCTCTTGTATTCTGATAGGTAAGTGTTAATGAAGACATTAGTTTTTTGAGATTGAGGAAGATGAGGTGGAAGGTTGATCAGTGGCCTTATCATGTGGGAGTTTTACACCCACAGGTTTGGTTATCTTTTTTGATGTTCTTGGACGAAAATGTTCTCTGGCCAAAAGCTGGCGGAACAGATCGTCTCGAACATCTGCAAGGGCACACGTATTTTGAAAGATGACGTGTGCCTAGTGTAAGAGTATTTGAATTTTGTAATATCCACCACCTTTATGTCGGCTTTTGCTTTGGCTTTGATGTAAGCCGAGATATCAATCTCCAAAGTATCAGGGGCAAGCCGGGAAACAAAAATGTGTTTCGATGGTGGGATCACCTGCAAGGGTTTTGGTGCCGCCGTAATTAATACTGCGGCATCAGTGCGTACCGGGGGTCCGGACGGTTGATTACTCTGTTTGGTGACTGTTACAGGAGTTTGAATTATTGGGTCTGGGATCACTTGAAGCAGTGCCACAGAGGACATATCGGACAATTGCTCATTGATTCCGAGACATTCGGAAGCCGAATTTTTCTCAGGTCCGGCCCTTGGGGTGGCCAGAGATATAAGCGGCTGCATAATTGTCGGCTGAGCAGGCTGAAGATTATTCGACCCGAGCACATCACTAAAAGCGGATTTCTTACGCTTTGAAGACTCATTTAGTAGTTGAAGACTACTAAACTGTGTAGCAAGCGCACAGAGTTGGTCATTGATTTTTCGAAAACCACTAATCAACTCCTTGAAACCGCTTTTAGTCTGCCTCATGAACGACCTCATTTCGTCCTGAATAGCACGACAACCGTCACAGCAAAAGTGGAGACCAGACCTACGCGAGATTGCATCCGAAACTGAGGCCGTGAACCCGGCACACTTAGCGTGTAAAACGTTTTCACAGAGCCAGCAATGGATGGTAGGCTGGGAAGACGAGATTGTCTTATTGCAAGACTTTAAGGTAGTAGACCAATGTGATGGGTTCAACAAATCGATTTTTTTTTTCAACATTTTTTGAAAGACCCACATTTCAAAAACATGCTGTTAAATTTTCAGACCAAAATTTAGAATATTTTCAAAGTTATTGGCAAAACAAGAGAGCGCGCCGTAGTGAGTATGAACGCTTGTCGAACCTTTGAACGCGTTTTTCTCGAAACCAGGTTTTTGAAATTTCGGGGAAGCACTGACTCATGTAACATGTAAAAGTTACAAGACGATCGCATTTTATTTTCTTGTTAAAAAAAAATTTCAAAAAAACGTCCAAATTTGGGCCGTCACATTGGTCTACTACCTTAATGCACAGACCAATTTAAAATCCATAATTATTAAAAATTTAAATAGTTAATTTATTAAAAATTATTTAAAATTAAATAATTAATTTATTAAAAATTAAATAATTAATTTATTAAAAATTAAATAATTAATTTATTAAAAATTAAATAATTAATTTATTAAAAATTAAATAATTAATTTATTAAAAATTAAATAATTAATTTATTAAAAATTAAATAATTAATTTATTAAAAATTATTAAAAAAATTAATAATTTATTTAAAAATATTATTTGATTTTATTAATAAAGAACCTTGAACCACTGTACCAAGGAAACCAAAGGGGGGAGATTAAAGAGAGCAGTTAGTGCAAGTTAGTAAGATTTAAAGAAATAGAGATAAGAATCTCTACTGAGCGAGAGTAGAAGCAAAAGAATAGCAACAACACCGTAGGAGATGAAGAAGCAGAGCAGGGCTATGTTTGGAAGGAAAATTAAGCAAATTATTATTTTACCTCCAAATATATCACTGCACACGCGAAGCGATACGGATCTAAGAAATTGCAATTTGTTTTTATATATGTAAAAAAATAAATTGTTTATAGAAAGCTTATTGCAAATTTTACAAAATTGTAGTGCGCACAAAAAAAAAACACGTCCGTCCGCTTTAAGATAAAGAGAGGAAGATAATTTTATTGAATTTATTATAGGTGGTTAAACAATATTTTCTTTAACTAAATTGGAGTTTTTAATCTCATATTTTCAAAAAGTCATGGCTATCTAAAACCGTTTCTTTGTTCAAAACGTATCTATTGCAGGTTCAGCTTGCTTCGTAAAGCTTTACAGAAGTTGTAGATAGCTATTACTTTTTGAAAATATGAGATTAAAAACTCCAATTTAATTGAAACAAATATTGTTTAACCACCTATAATAAATTCAATAAAATTATTTTGAGTTTTTCCTTAAATCCAAAATTAAAACATGGTATGATCTACTGATTTCAATAAGAAAATACAAATATTCCATAGAGAAAAATCTGAGATTTCAACTTTGAATGAGTATTCCAAAGATATGGTAACTGCTAGATACCATTTTTTAATTTTAGTTGGTACACATACATTTCAAAAATGATATGTACCAGAAACAATGATGGTCATCGCCATTACACGGCCTACATAATTCAATATATGGTAAAATTTTATCAATTTCTTCTCATAGGTGTACCGCGGAAACTGTGGGTGATAGAACCTATGTTTGTTCTGGACGTTGGTTTAGGGAAGCTTAAAGGTTATGGAGCAGGTGAAATTATGCTTGATTAGGAAGTAACCGACCCCCTTGCCTCTTCCCAGATCTAGGCCGTTCCCGTAGGCAGAGTATGCAACTAATCGGTATCCGTGTTCGTCACAAAATAAAATGGCGCCCAACGTGGGGCTAGCAAAACATCTAGCTAAGCAACAAAGAAAACATCAAATACAAGTAAAACGAGCTGTCCTCCAACCTATCCTAACTGTCAGCCTTCCAAACAAGTTTCTTTAGTTTTAGAAAACCCTTATTTTTGATTCTTCTAGGATTGCTGAGTTTTGGGAAAATCCTCAGAACCAGACCAGGGAATAAATTAAAAGATTAGGAAAGATGTTTCTCTAGAAATATCCTTTTTTTTTATATGTATTTATGGACTAAGGAGTCGAGACTGTATTGGGTGGAATGAAGATAAGGACAGAAACCCTTGTAATACATTAAATGAAATCGATACAGCAAAGGATAAAACCCAAATATCCTATAAAATTCAGGTTTCCGAAATTAAATAGGGAAAATAATAGAATTATTATCAATCAACTTTCGTTATCTTTCTGTTGTTGTTGAATATCGAAATCGAAATAATGTCAGTCCGGCGTGGACCTGAAAATAGTTCAAGATTGGCCGTTGAGTCGGTGCAATGATACCAACGCCGAGATAGAATTTGTCGAAACTCTGCATGGTTAATGCAAAATGAAATGTGTCCAAATTGTCGACATCCATGCTTATCTTCGCTCAATAATAGCACGCGAGGCGCACAAGACACTACTTTAGAAGTTTGGAGGGTTCAAAACGAAGCCAATTTAAACTCGCAATACCAGACCTACCACAAGGTCAACACAACCTTATCCAATAATTGTCCGAGCACCACCTCGCAAGCTCAGCGTTCACCACGTGCTGGAGGCTCGCAAAGAGCGACTAGCGTTTCAGAAGGCAGAATTCAGGAACTCATAACAAATGCTTTAGAAGCATAATAAACCCAACTCTCTTCGACATTACCAGAACAAATAAGTCTAGCAATGCAAAACTTTAACATACCTACTTCTCAAAGACAAACACTTGAGTGGAATTCGGAATTACCGATAGCCGACCCATTGCATAGTCAGCTTTTCAATAATCATGTGTCAGGTAACCATAACATATCCGACAATCGTTCACTGGAGAATCGTAGAGAGAATCACATCATCCGACCTGACCAAATTTCAAGCCTAATTGTTCGCAGGAAGCTACAATTTTCCGGCTCACCAAAAGACATTTCCGTAGAAGATTTTATATATCGAGTGAATACTTTAACACGTCGCTCATTAAATGGGAACTTTGATCTTTTGTATCAGTACGCGAGTTTGTTGTTTGTAGGCCCAGCTTGAACCTTCTTTTGGCGATGCTATAGGAGTTCAGAGGAGATGAATTGGCGATTACTCTGTTCTCGGTTAAGGGAAAGATATAAAGACCAACGATCAGATCCGGACATTCGAACCGCGATGCGTAGAAGAAGGCAGAGAAATAGTGAATATTTCGACGATTTTCTTGACTCCATCCTAGTCATCGCCGATGCGCTATTTGAACCCATTTTAGACTCAGAGTTGACTTAGACAATAAGAAACATATAGAAGCCCCAACTATAGCTGCTTTACGCAAGCACTGTCACCGTCATGAAGAGTTCGTCATGAGAGTCCCTGCGATGGCTGATGATTAATACCGACCTCAGCGGGAGACTTGCCCGGTGGGCGATTAAGCTACTAGGCTTTGTGTTTAAAATCGAACATCGCAAGGGGAGTCAAAACGTTGTAACGAACGCGCTAACCGAGCCAACCGAGATACTGGCGATAGAAGTAGATGTATTTCCAGAGATTGACTTGCTGTCAGATTCGAATCGGAGGATTACCGTCAGCTAAAATTCAGGGTATCTACATTTCGAGTCATGGATATATATATATACTATCGAGCAGGCTTGGCAAATTACAAGCTTCTAGTTAAGAGCAAGCGTAATACAGTCTGCCCATGACCAACCAACATCGTCGCATGGTGGGCCAAATGTCTCGAGCGACTTCGCAGAAACTTCTATTGGCAAATATGATGATAGATGTGCGCAATTATATAGCGCAGTGCGATAATTGCAAAACCTGTAAACATCCGACGCACCGTCTTCGACATTTCAAAGACCATTTCAGCGGATCTATATTGACTTCAATGGTCCATTCCCAAGAACCCGGAAATATAGGCATATTAGTTCTCCTAGATAATTTCTCCAAATTTACTTGGCTAAGGCCAGTAAAAAAATTCACATCCAAGGTAGTGATGGATTATTTAGAAGATGACATTTTTGTTTGCTTTGGAACTCCTGAGGTTTTGGTTAGCGATAATGGCACTCAGCTTAAAAGCCAGGACTTCGCAGCCTTTACATCCAAGCACGGAATTCAACATATTTTCACTGGTGCTTACCCCCCGCAATCCAACGCGGCGGAGCGGGTCAACCGGTCGATCAATACAGCCCTACGATCATATATTCGGTTGGATCAAAGGTTGTGGCACTTGTACATAGGAAAAATTAATTCTGCTTTGAGAAATAATATTCACCAATCAATTGGAGAATTATAAGTTGTTGAGAAATATCCAGATGTTGTCAGAAGGATCCGCAAAGGTTCCTAGAGCAGACGAGTTTCCAAGAATACGAGCTGATATAGTGAAGAGATTGACAAAAGCATAAGAGAAAATTCGAAAAAACTACGACTTACGTTCTCGACGTCGAACATTCGAAGTGGCTCAGGAAGTCGTAAAAAGAAATTTCGTTTTAAGCAACCAGGCTATGCATATAAACGCAAAATAAAAGAGAAGAGAGGGCAGTCCTTACATCTGCTCGAAGACAACAATGGAAAGAAGTTTTTCATGCCAAAGACCTTAGGTGAAGTACCCTTTTTCAGCTTTCATCTCCTTCTATTATCAGGTCGATAAAACCTGAGGTGTAAGGGTAAGAATAAAATTTCACTACGAAACATAAACAAAGATCATTTAAAAAACCTCTTGACGAGGTAAAGTACCGTTGACGAACCTGCATGCGAAACCCAAAATATCTGATATCAATTTTAGTGACGAAAATATGCTATATAGGTGTACAAATTTGCAGATAAAAAATATTCTGTTATTTTTTGAAGTTCTGTTAGTTAACTTCTCTGAAGTTATACGTATTTTTAATTTACAATGGTTTTGGAATTTGGTTAGTTTCAAAATTTTAATAAAATATTTGCCCAAAAATGTATTTAAAATTCAAAATTGTTTCGTAGTTGTGGGAAACCAAATTGGTTTAACAAATTAACAGATGAGAGGCCTATCCTTATGAAAGTTCCACTATATAATAAATTATAAAAAAAAAAAAAAAACAAGAAAGGAAAGCTAACTTCAAGCGGAACCGAAGTTGATATACCCTTGCAGTTATAGTATATAGTTGTCTGATCCTTATGAGAATTTTATCAACAAAATTTATAATAAAAATGTTGGAAACAGCCCCAAGCATCTTTAAAAATAGAAAGGTTGTGCCATTTCCGATCGTTCAGTTATATGGCAGGTATAGGATATAGTTGGCCAATTCTTATGAAACATAGGATTAGATTGCCCAAAACGGAAACCGTAGATAGTCCCATCATTCTAACTTCAAAAACAACAAAGTTAAGCCAATTATCCTAATAAAATTTTGCAAATCGGATAAGATTTCCCAAAATGCAATCTGTACTAAGTCCCATCCTTCTAACTTATAAAAACAAAAAAAATGTTGGCATATCCAATCAATGCGCAAAGATAAAAAATTAAAAAAACTGGAAATTACGTTTTTCCAGTATTTCTAGTTCAACCAATTGTTGAATGTAAAAATTTATTTTGGGTGTGCGATATAAAATAATAAATATTAGAAAAGTATTGGCAGAGTTGCTTTGCCTAGTTTTTTTTGTACCTTTTAATACCTGATTTGGCCCAAAAACGGTGGTGGCTGTAATTTAAGTAAAGCAGTGTTTTATTTATATGCATTATATGTTCAGTGGGGGCATATGCATATAAAGCTTTTTACTCGTAAAATTGTGCATTTGTGAGTCTCCTCATTAAGACATGAGACACTGAAACACAAAGCAGAATTACATCAAATCTTACCCTGAAGCAACAAAGTTCGAGGTTGGCCGAGTGGAAAGCGTCGTGGTTCCTAACACGTAGGGCTTGAGTTCGAGTCCCAGTTGAGCCAATGTTTTATGATTAACTTTTTTAAGCCCTTTTTTTATTCGGATTTTATTTTTAAATAAATAAACTAAGAGCTGAAAAGATATACTTCATAGTTTTTAGGGTATTGACCAAATATATGCAGACTCCAAAAAGCAAAGTTGCCAATCAAATACACACACATGTAAATATAAGTAAATGCAAGCTTCACAGGAGGCTGGACAAAATTGGTGGCTTCACTTACAGGACTATATCATGAGTTAAAGAATTTTGCCAGATATAAGCGATACATCAAAAGTTGCGTCATCTCAAGAGCTATAAATTTACATATATATATATTTGTTTATCGACACACTTTTTTATTACATTCCAATTTATTAGTTATTTGAAAATCAAGCTGTCTTAATCGGTCTTAATCATTTAGTAAAATTACGAACAATTAGGAGTAAGAGCTTACGTTAAGCATACAGTTAGAAGAAGAAGCAACCATGTTTTTGTAATGAAATTGGATACTTGAAAAGAAGTAAAATTATAGTTTTATGGGCACCTGAGCTGACGATTTTCTATATATGTGGGTAAACGCAGCAACAATTCGTTGTTGATTCTTTACAGGTAGGGCGGGCCAAGCAGAAGAACCTCACCACCTTAGTTTTTTATAGCAAGGTTTCCTGTGTCGAATTCGTATCCTTCCAAAGGACTGTAGCCCCCTTCTTAACTCTGCCTACAAATTTTTATTGTGTGGCGGTGATGCTGATTAGGAAGTAACCGACCCCCTTGCCTTTTCCCTGAGCTAGGCCGTTCCCGTAGGCAGAGTATGCAACTAATCGGTATCCACTTCACCGTGTTTGTCACACGCTTTATAATCCGGAGGATCCATATCATCCCACTCTTGAGGTTTTAATCAAAACCAATAGCTTAATTGACCTTAAGGCACACATAAAAGACTTTAAGAAACTAAATAAAAATACTGGGGTCCAAAATACTGGAGTGTAAAGATGTTTACAATGCCTTACATAAGATTTATTACCATTTAAATATATTTTTCAATTCTTGCGTGCCGTGGAAATATCCGTCATCTTCAACAAATCCGCCTTGGTATACAAGGCACCTAGTAAATTTAGAGATCAAGACTGTACTCTTAAATAAAAATGAAATAAATGGCTGTACAATTAGTTATTCAAGAATTTCACCGTGCATAAGTTATATTCGCCGTTGCCGGATTCAGTTTCACTTTACAGTCCGCGTCGCAAAACAACAATTTTATTTGTCAACTGGCAACTGGCAGGATTTATTCAGCATCTTATTTACTGGAAGGAGTCATCGTTATCCCCATGCCCTGCATCGACTGTACCAGGAAAGTGACAGCAGGATTAAAGGATCCGAACTCAGAAATTAATATTCGTCCTGGCCTGGAATATTTCACCCTTCTTTCAATTCTTGGCGCACACGTACTTCAAAATATTAGAGCTAAAGTGAATAATAAAGTTTTATATATATTTCATTAAAATAATGTCAATATAAATGAACAATTGCCTGTGGACAAAATTAAGACACATAAATTATTCCACAATCACAGTCGCCCTCTACCCCTCGTTCTCGCTATTGTAAATATTTTCCAAATAAAATAAATAATGTGCAGCCAAAAATTATTTTATATATTTTGTGCATAAATAATTTGGTGTACATACAAATAGATGCTGTTGGTCGGTGAAAAAAAAAGGGTGTGTCAAGCCTACGCAAGACAGAAGTGAAACTTCTAGTATTCCTCTCTCTCTATTTTCATTTCATCATCTCTATTTTCTCTCTTAGGTTAGTTTGAAAATTAGAGGTTAAATAATTCAACGACGAAGCATGAATTTGCTTTTTCTAATATTTTCTTATAGATGAATGACGTTCGATTAATGTATAGTTCCAAAAATTTTCAATTTATTCACAAGTATACAATATTACATAAATAACAATACTACAATTAAAAATTACAAAGAAATTACAATGACAATTTACCAATCATGTGCCATTTTCATTTTCAATTTCATGAATATCATTTCCTAATGTTGTGATAATTGGGTTATGGTAACTAAAGTGTGAGATATATACGTGAGCACTTAAATCCTTAATGAATCGTGCAAAAACTGCATCGATTGTTGTCCCGTGTCTAGTCGTGCTAGTGTTCCTATCATTAACAATATCCAAATTGAGTGTGTTTTTGAAAAAGTTCAATAACTCTACAGATTCTTCCCTCGCGAAATTAACATTAAAATCTCCCGAAATGATCATAGGAATTTCGTGATAATTCTTATTCAATAGCCTCGAACCACCCTCTGTATATGGCAGAAGCACATGGTGGATAAAATCGTTGATATCAGTAATCGATTTACGTGGTGAGATATAAATCGACACCATAATAATTGTTTTCCCATTAGCCAGAGAGCATTCTGAGGCGTGGCGCAGTTCGCTGGTGTCTGAGAGAGAGGAAAGAAGAGAAGAGAGACAACGTTCGTGAGCGGCTCCCCCACCTCAACAAGCGCATATGGTGAGAGAGGGACAGTGAACGGTGAGCGGTGGTGGGGGTACTCGCATTTTCGTGTCGATCCTGACTCGGTTTTACTCCGTCCCCGAAAATCCATTACGCGCCTAAAGAAGTTTCACTTCAATAAAAAAATAAAATTTTTAATTTATATTATAAAACTTGGTGATAAACCTTTATTTATTAAACTCAATTATTGTAAGACACTTTGGTTACTCTTAATAATAATTTATCAACAGTGCGCGGTTTCGATTAAATTCGGACTGTCCTCTTTAATTCTTAATCTGATCCAAAGGAACTCGGCCATGAGCTTTTCTTTTTGAACTTTAAAGCTTTAGTTTATGTTTAGATTAAAAGCTTAAGATCGCATCTCATTAAGATGAAACTGTCGCATCTCATTGTGAAAGTCAATTATGTTGTTCGATGCAATTTGGTGGGAACTTAAAACGCAAAAGACGCAATTGATTGGGCTTCGAACGGAAGCTGATGTTAACTTTTAATTTCCATTTGTTTAACTTAGCTGGGGAACCGAGATCGGACCTCAAAGCCAAAGGCAATGCAGAGCTTGAAAATATTGTTTACAAAAGCCATAGGTGGCCTGGATTTACGGGTTGGATAACTCTCCCCCTTCTAAAATGCATCTTCCCGAATAATTCTGTTAAACAATTTTTTATCATATTATCTAAAGAAAGATCAGAGTTTTTTGATAACACAGGCCGATAATTTCCAACTTTTTTTTTCCTCCACGCATAATTTTACCTGCTCCATAACCTTTAGGCTCCCCTGAACCAAAGTCCAGAACAAACATACATAGGTTCTATCACCCACCGTTTTCGCGGTACACCTAAGAGACGAAATTGATCAAATTTGACCATATATTGAATTATATAGGCCGTGTAATGGCGATGACCATCATTGTTTCTGGTACATATCATTTTTGAAATGTATGTGTGCCAACTAAAATTAATAAATGGTATCTAGCAGTTACCATATCTTTGGAATACTCATTCAAAGTTGAAATCTCTGATTTTCTACATAAATTTTTGGTCTTCTATGATTTTTCCCCAAACATTTTTCAATCAAACATTTGAAATCAGTAGATCATACCATGTTTTAATTTTGGATTTAAGGAAAAATAATTTTAATTTAATTTCTAATTTTATTGAATTTATTACATGTGGTTAAACAATATTTTCTTCAATTAAATTGGAGTTTTTAATCTCATATTTTCAAAAAGTCATGGCTATCTAAAACCGTTTCTTTGTTCAAAACGTATCTATTGCAGGTTTAGCTCGTTTAGTAAACCTTCACAGAAGTAAAACAAGTTTTTTTGTTACTTAAAGTGCAATTAAAAAGTTCGTTCTTAAAATTAGAAATATTATAAAATGTTTTTACCGAATACTAGTTTTCCATCGATTTGGGAAATAGCGTAATATATTTCACATCTGTTTTTTATTATTGGGTGTTTTATATAAATTATTAAAAGTTCTTTATGTTGTGCGATTTTAAAAACAAAGAAGTCCATTAAGTCAGCGATAATTTGGCTTTTGTTCATGTTTTAATATTTCCTAGATTTCATCATTGCTTAAAATTTTGGTATTAAAAACGTCAATTTTTGCTAGTGTGATTGTGTCAATTAAATTTTGCAGATCAAATGTTAATAATCGTAAGCTATGTTTTCAAAGTGGTAAATCGTGATCAAGAAATACATTGATAATAGACAGCTTATTATTGTTTTCAGTTAATTCATTAATTTTATTCTGAACTGTAATAAAATCATCATGATCCGGAGTTCCAGCTAACCATTTCCACACCGTACCCAACTCATTTATCCCCATTTTTGATCTAGCTAATATTAATTGAGATAGAATTAGTTCGATTTTTCTACGTCATATTTAATTTTCCTTTGTGACCTTTTATTAGAATCCCTTTTAATATAATCTGATTCCAAATTTACTATTTCTTTTTAAAAACTTAAGTTTAAGTAAGTTAGTTAAGTGATATAAATATGCGTATGAATCGTTTATTGTCCTTAAGTAAAAGATACTCGTGAATTATACAGTCAATTATTTCAAATTTTGTTAATAAAATAAGGTGTAGTATGAGCACCTGATAAAACATTTTCTGGCAAAGGAAAGAAAAAAAGATGATATAAAAATATTTAGAATTTTATATTATCTTTGTGAATAATTATATTTTTATTGTTGATTATTATTTTGTTGTAAATTTTCTTTAACTATTTGTTTTTTAAATCTAGTTTTAAGTTTATTTCTTTTCCCGTGTTCCTTTTCATAAACTGTCCTACATAATATTATTTTTCTTTTTTGTTTTCAACACAAACCGACACAAACCGTTATGTGATTCCAACACATTCTCTTGAGTATTTTTCAAAATTTGAGGAATGTTATCGTGCTTTATTTTATTATATAGTACGTCAAAAGGTATATATTCTTGAGCGACTCTTATTACTATTTCGGAATAGTCATTTAAATTAAATACTTCTTTAATGCATCGAGCTTATTCTGTTAATGTAGAATGTGTCCTTTCAACTTGTCCGTTTGAGGTGCTGTGCCTCGGGTCTGCGTAATTTAAAGTTAAATCACACCATTGTGCAAAAAATTTAAATTGGGCCGAGGTAAAGCTCGGTTCATTATCGGTCATTATTACTTTGGCTTGTGGAAAATGTTGTAGAAGTTTCACTACTTTGTTTTCGATATTTAATTTATTTTGTATTTCTTTTACTACTAGAAATTTTGAGTAAGCGTCAATACAAGTTATGAAAGTAAGACCTTGCGCATAAAATACATGTGTCAATATGTAAGTTTTCTCATGCTTCACTTGGGATTGGGGCCTCTCCAATTGGAACTTTAATTGGGTCTCTGTTATATTTGTTTTCATAGCAAATTTTAAAATTTTTGATATAATCTTTTAATTTTTTAAATAAGTTTGGCCAATAATACAATTTACTGATTTGTTTATAATTTTCGTCAAGTCCCCTGTGTGCTCTTCAATGCGTTTCTTCGATTATAAGTGCTTTGTATTCAGAATTTTCCACATCTTGGGAAAATATTCGTGTATGCAAAAATGTATTAAAAAAATATTTTCTTTTAGTGTTTTTTGAATTCCATAAAAGTCCTGTAAGGTACAATAATTTCCTACTGTTAAATTTGGAGGAATATATTCTCTTAAGATTGATATCTAATTTTCGGGATTGTCAAATTCTACTATATGTCTTGTATTTTCTCAGTATTGTATACCTCTCTGTTGCTAATACAATTGTTGCTTAAACTGGTTTAAGGGTTTTCAGGTTTCTTGTATAACATTCTCAAAACTACTTTCTGCTGAATGTTGAGTTTTGATGTGAGATTACTGCAGTTAAGTTATTGATCTGAATCCTTGATAACGTGTCTACAACTACATTTGTTGTTCCTGGCTTATAAATGACTTTTGGAGTCAAACTTTCAATGAAGGAATTCCAATAACTCTGTATAAATAATTTCTTAGATTTTAAATAGCCCACACTATGGCTAAGAGTTCCTTCTTGTTAATTGCATAAAATTGTTTTGTTTTAGACAAGGTTTTTGAAATAAAAGTAATTGGTTTTCCTTCTTAAGATAAAACTGCACCAAATGCGACGTGGTTAATTTTTTTATTATAGTCCGGTTGAACTAGTTCTACTTTAGCAATGAGATTTTCTTTTAGCTCGTTAAAAGCTTTAGTAGCTGAATTAACATTTTTGTTGACATTCTTTTTAAAATTTTGCCATTATGACCTCCAAAATATTTTGTTAGAGGTTTGGATATGAAGGCGTTGTTTAAAACAAATTTTCTATAATAGCCCGTAAGTCCTAGAAAACTTCTTAGTTCCCGAATATTTTTTGGAAGAGGGTATTTTATGTTTTAAATTTTTTTTGGGTCTGTCTTGATGATGTTATTTATTAGATTTTTGACGGTATATTCTTTGTCGGCCCTCTCAGGATTTTTAATTTCCAAGATATTTGTATTTTTTTTAGGGATATTTCTACGTCAGCGTTCTCAGGATTTTTATTTCCCAAGATATTTGTATTGTTATTGACGGATATTTCTTCGTCGGCGTTGTCAGGATTTTTAATTTCCAAGTTTTGTCTTGTTTCAAATATATTTATAATATGGTAATACTTAATATTTGAATACCCATGACCCACGGACGAAGCCAGACCTAATTGACTTTGCGATCACTAGAAAAATTCGACGAAGCATCATTCGAACCGAACCTTTGGATGACCTATCGTCTGACCATTCCGTTGTTCTTCTTCATCTATTTCAACCGAATTACAAAATAATCAAATTTATCTCACATCAAAAAGGATAAACTGGCTTGGGTACAAAAAGTACATAAGCTCTCATATAAACATATGACCGTGAATTAACTGTAGCAAGGACATTCAAGATGCAGTCAACCACCTGGAAGACATGATGACCTCAGCAGCAAAGCTCTCGACTCCTGCGACCACAGAAAAACCTCTATACTCCGCCACAAATTACTATGTAGAAAATCTGGCAATCTGGAATGGCAAGCACACATATCCCCTTCTTCAAAGGAAAGGCTAAAAGCAGCGACACGAAGGCTCACAAAGGTTCTACGGAGCAAAGAAGAACTTGCTCAAAAATCATACATAGAACAGCTTTCCCCGAAAAGTAACAGGTGTCCTCTATGGAAAGCCCATCCTAACTTAAAGCCGCCCATAGAAGCAGATATGCCCCTTCGAAAACCAGATGGATCTTGGGCGCGCAGCGATGAAGAAAAAGCAAGCGTCTTCGCTAGTCACCTTTGTAAAGTTTTTACTCCAAATCAAGCAGTCTCTCCTTCCATTCTTCCAGAGCTACCAATTCCAGATCCAATTCCAGCTATAGAAAGAGCACCTCAAGCCAAATAAGTCTCCAGGGTATGACCTCATTGCGCCGAAAATGATTATGGAGCTCCCTGCGTGCGCCACCAATTACATAAAAATTCTATTTAACTCTATTACATTATAATAATGATACCGAAACCAGGGAAAGACAAAGCTTTGGCTTCTTCATATAGACCAATAAGTGCACTTTCACGCTTATCAAAGCTTTTAAGAAACTTCTACTGCTCCGTATCACGCCTCATATGACTTCGATCCCTGAATATCAGTTTGGCTTCCGAGAAAAGCATAGCACCAAAGAGCAGGTGAACCGTATCACATCTGAAATTCGAACCGCCTATGAACAGCGAGAATACTGTTCTGCTATATTTCTGGACATATCCCAGGCATTTGACCGAGTTTGGCTGCAAGGACTTATGTATAAAATAAAACTATTTCTCCCTGTCATTAGCTGCTCAAAACATACCTGTTTAATCGAGTGTTCACTGTAAAACAAAACAACTTTACAACAGAAGAGTTCGAAATTAAGGGGGCAGGATGGGTTGAGACTTCAAACAAATTTTTTTTTTCAGAAATTTTTTATATAATAAAACATTATCTTAAGAATATCCCGTGAAAGTTTCATGTCGATCGGACTAAAGCTTGCTGAGATACCGATTTTCTAGTTTCTTTCTCTCCATATACTTTCAATTGCTTTTAAAACTTTAGACTTTTTCTCAAAACAACTTTTTCAAGTCGGTGCGTAACGTAACTCAAAAAGTAATGCTCGGATCTAAATAAAATTTTTCACACATCTTTAATACAATTTTTTTTTAAATTTTTTTTTACCATTTAAACCAAGTAAATCAATTCAATTTTTGTATTTCCGATAAAACTGTAAGGCCAGACTTTAAGCACCGCAAGATAATAATTTTTTGAAGCGACTCCGCCCGACTGCCCGACACGGGATAAATAATAATTATTTCTTAACAAAAAAATTCCTAGATATTCTCCAAATATAGCCATGTATCGTGTAAACAAATTGAATAATTACATTCACTCAGAAATGAAAAAAAAAATCGCTAAAACTGTTTTTTTTCAGCCTCTGAAACCATCCTGCCCCCTTAAGGCGGGCGTACCCCAAGGAAGCGTCCTCGGCCCCACCCTATATCTTCTATATACAGCAGGTATCCCAACAGACCAGCGTCTAACTATGTCAACATTTACCGACGATACAGCCATACTACTCCTCCTCTCACTCCTCTCACCTTGCACTAATAGAAAAGTGGATGGCGGAGTGGCGTTTAAAGATAAACGGTGAAAAATTTAAACACATTACCTTTACTCTCAACAGACAAAACTGCCCCGCTCCAACTCTAAACAATACCATAGTCCCCTCTGCGAATGAGGTCACATATCTCGGCGCCCACCTGGACAGGCGTCTTACATGGAAAAAACATATTGAAGCGAAACAGGACCAATTAAGACATAAATCCAGATGACTGCACTGGCTTATCAACCCTCGTTCCCCACTTCGACTGGAATACAAAGTACTACTCTAGAATTCAGTCATAAAGTCTATCTGGAAGTATGACTCCGAACTTTGGAGCAATGCAAGCAGTAGCAATATAGACGTTATCCACAGGGCACAGTCTAAATTGCTCAAAACCATCACAGGAGCTCCATGGTATATTCGCAATGAAGATATCCATAGAGGCCTAGGTATACCTCTCGTCAAAGTTGAAATTTCTCAACTCCAGGAAAACTACAAAAGAAAATCGCTAAACCATGTTAGTCAACAATCCCGATTAAGAAGAAATGACCTTCCAGCCCGTTGACATCGGAGGCCCCATAGTATAGATGTTTACAAAGATAAACTAATTATGTATTAGATTAAGATTTTTAAAATTGTTGTTAGTCTCTTAATAAGAGAAGATCCAACAAATAAAAGATAAAAGTATAAAAAAAAAATAATACCCATGAACTGTAGTTATCTTTTTTTATATTGGTAGCTCGTTTTTATTCTCAAAAATTACCCTTTTTATATAACAAGCAGTAGCTCCTGTGTCTATTAAAATATTTAACTGCTTCTTGGTTTTTGGATCTATCATATTTAAATAAGGCCCTGAAGGAGTCTGGTCTAAAAAATGTTCTTTATTGATATTATGTAATCTGGTTCCTTTATTGTTCCATCTGATTCCCTTTTTTGAGATTGAGTTGGCTTTCTATTTTGATTTGTGCTATAAAAAGAAAGGAAAGCTAACTTCGAACCGAAGATTATATACCCTTGCAGTTGAGTCGCAGTCCGCTAGGTAGCGACACGCATCTTATATTATTAGATATATAGTGGATCGTATATAATCGGCCGATACTTACGACATTTGGTATATGCCCAAAGAGGAATCCACTGAAACTCCCGTCCTTCTAACTTGAAAAACAACGAAGTTATGGCATTTCCGATCAATCAGTTATATGGCAGCTATAGTTGACCGATAGTTGACCGATCCGTTCCGACTTATATACTGTCTGCAAAGGAAAGAAGGGTGGGTGCAAAGTTTTAACTCGATAGCTTTAAAACTGAGAGACTAGTTTGCGTAGAAACAGACAGACGGACAGACGGACATGTTTATATCGACTCAGGAGGTGATCCTGATCAAGAATGTATATACTTTATAGGGTCGGAGATGTCTCCTTCACTGCGTTGCACACTTTTGACCAAAATTACTCTTTTGACCCTCTGAAAGGGTATAAAAATTTGAATGATTTTTATTTTGATAATAATTAATATTATATCTTCCTCGATTATTATTTTGCTGCCAATTATGATTCGACTGCCGATTGTTATTAGGTCTATTCTGGAGTTGAATCGATGGATCAACATCCATTTGCTCAACAGCTTGTTGCTTTTAATTGTTATTTTGATTATTGTTTTGCCAAAAATTTTCCTTTTGTGGCCAATTATAATTTTGGTTATTATTCCAATTATTTCTCATTTTTGTGGTAATATTATTTTGTCGTTTTTGATCAAATCGTAAGTTTTTTCTCTGATATTTATTTTTGTTTTTAAATCCATTAAACCTGTTTGCGAATTGAGCGCGGAAATTGTTTGATTCTAATTCTTGATGGATTTAATGAGAAAAGAGTTTCTGATATAGATCCATTTAGTCCGGATATAAATATTTGTAGAGCATTGCTCCTTATAGATATTTTTGTTTCCTTGGTAATTACACTGTAAGTCATTATGGTTTTGTTTATTAGTAAAGTCATTTTTTTATTGACTTCGTAATTGTCATTCTTCCTTGCCTGAGGATACTTAGTTCTGACTCGAGAAAATGTATTGGTCGTTTATCACTATATATGAAGTCCAATCGGGATAAGATTGCTTTAAAGTGTAAAACTGTGCTACGATTGGTAAGAGCATCATGGGCAGCTCCCGTATTTTTATTTCTTAAAATTGTAAAGGCGATAAAATATTGTTCACTTTCAATTTTATAGAGACTCATTACAGTTTCTGCAGCTTTCCTTCAACTTACATATTGTGTTGGTACCCCGGTGAATATTGGTAAAGATTTTACCACTTCAAGTGTTGTATCGCATTTTATAGCTAGGTCAATTGTTTGTATTTTATAATCTTCCACAGTTTTTGCATCTGTGGTGAACATTCCTTCTAAACCCTCTATTATTATGTTTACTTCATTCAGTTGAACATTTATTAATCTATTTATCAATTCCACTGTTAAGCCGCCGGCTGGGGCTATACTGCCTGCAAAAAAATTTGGTGCTGAACCTCCGGTTGCCATTGTTAAATTTAATTCACAAAAGCTATTTATCGAATCTTCCAGATTTATTCTTTATATTTTTTATTAAATCGCGAATCTCACGTTTTTTGCAATATATAAATCTTATATTTTTTTTTTTTCAAATTCCCTGATCTAAATTTATAATCTTTAGTTTTCTGTTATTGAAAACACAGGCCGACAATTTCCAACTTTTTTTTCCTCCACGCATATATTTACCTGCTCCATTAGGCTCCCCTGAACCAAAGTCCAGAACAAACATAGGCTTTATCACCCACAGTTTCCGCGGTACACCTAAGAGAAGAAATCGATCAAATTTTACCATATATTGAATTATGTAGGTCGTGTAATGGCGATGACCATCATTGTTTCTAGTACATATCATTTTTGAAATGTATGTGTACCAACTAAAATTTAACAAGAAAGGAAAGCTAACTTCGGGCGGCGCCGAAGTTTATATACCCTTGCAGTTGAGTCGCAGTCCGCTAGGTGGCGCCTCGCATCTTATATTATTAAATATATAGCGGATCGTATATAGTTCACCGATCCTTATGAAATTTGGCATATCGAATTATTTTGCCAAAAGTGGAATCCATTGAAACTCCCATCCTTCTAACTGGAAAAACAACGAAGTTATAGCATTTCCGATCAATCAGTTATATGACAGCTATAGGATATAGACGGCCGATCCTTATGAAATTTAACAAATCAGATTGTTTTTCCCAAAATAGAATCTGTACCAAATCTTATCTTTCTAACTTAAAAAACACCAAAGTTATGCCCATTTCGATCGTTCTATGACAGCTATAAGATATAGTCGGCCGATCCTTATGAAATTTTGTACATAACATATATTGGTCAAATATAACTATAAATCAAATATGTGTGGAAAGTCCCAACCCTCTAACTTAAAAAACACCAAAGTTATGGCATTTCCGATCAATCAGTTATATGGCAGCTATAAGATATAGTCGACCGATGGCTATCTAAAACTGTTTCTTTGTTCAAAACGTATCTATTGCAGGTTCAGCTTGTTTAGTAAAGCTTCACAGAAGTTGTAGATAGCCATGACTTTTTGAACATATGAGATTAAAAACTCCAATTTAATTGAAGAAAATATTGTTTACCACCTATAACAAATTCAATAAAATTATTTCGAGTTTTTCCTTAAATCCAAAATTAAAACATGGTATTGTGCGCGGTTCCCACTGCATACGTACAGCCCACCTCCCGTCCAACCGACCGAGGGACGCTGCCGCGTAACGTACGGCTCGAATCGCGGGAATAGATCCGAGATAGATAAGCGAGGATTAGGAGAAAGATATTACGAGGAAGAGTGTTGCACAGATAAGGCGGTTAATATAAGCGATTTAAGATTGTTAGTAGGGCAAAGTGACAAGATGTGGTAGAGACCATTGTAGTCCGAACATAATACCCTGAACGGATCGTGTTGGGCATATGTCGAACTACAATGGCTGAGGAGCAGAGGACGAAAGTTTCTGGTCCTTCTACTAGGAATGTAAAAATTTAAGCGTGTTAGTAAATGCTGGCTGTCTATATTTCCATAAATAAGATTATATAAAAACATGACACCCAGCATCGTTCTACGATTTGTTAATGATGGAAAGTTGATTAGTAAAAGTCTACTATGATAAGAGGGGAGGTAAAGATTTGCATCCCAATTAAGTCCCCTAAGCGCAAAAGTAAGGAAGTTTTTTTGTACAGATTCAATGTGATCTTGGTGTACTCCATATTGAGGACTCCAGACACACGATCCATACTCAAGAATCGGACGGACCAGTGATGTATATAACGTTTTAGTTATGTACGGGTCATTAAATTATTTTGACCATCTTTTAATAAAACCAAGCACACCCATAGCTTTATTAACCATGGTAGATACATGGTCGGTAAATTTAAGTTTCAAATCTAATAGGACACCTAGATCGTTAACCTGAGTTAATCGTTCTAAGGCGTTCCCATAGAGAAAGTACATAGCCTGGTGAGGACTAGATCGGTAAAAAGACATAAGTTTACATTTCGATCCATTAAGCTTTAGGTTATTTGCTAAACACCAATTTTGAAGTTTATCCAAATCGGATTGAAGTCTAGACTGGGCGCTAGTGAATTTATACTGAAGGCATAGCTTAACGTCATCAGCGTACATAAGTACAAGTGAATTTGTTAAGGCAAGGGGCAAGTCGTTAATAAACAGAGTAAAAAGTAGGGGTCCAAGATGGCTTCCTTGGGGCACCCCCGATGTGGCGCGGACTAAACGCGAGGTAACATCTTTAAAGAAAACACGTTGGGTTCTCCCTGATAAGTAGCTCGAAATCCACATAAGAAGATCAGTTGGGAATCCCAAAAGACTGAGTTTACTTATAAGAAGCGAATGGTTAACAGAGTCAAATGCTTTACTGAAGTCAGTGTAAATGACGTCTGTTTGTAAGCCATTCCGGAAGGCATCCGTGATAAAAGATGTTAGCTCCAATAAGTTGGTAGTGGTGGAGCGGCGCTTCATGAAGCCATGCTGGCACGGAGTTACTATTGAACTACATAGGTGTTGCAAATGTGGAGTGATAAGTTTTTCAAAAAGCTTTGGAATTGCTGACAATTTAGAGATGCCTCTATAATTAGCAGCGTCGGATTTTTTCCCTTTTTTATTCAGCGGAATAATGAAGGATTCCTTCCACATAAGGGGAAAGATCGAAGTTTCTAGCGATAGATTAAAGAGTTTAACGAGCGGTTTGCACAGAGCCTCGGCGCAGTTCTTCAGAACACAGCCTGGTACTCCATCAGGGCCTGGCGAATACACGGGCTTAACCTTAAGAAGATCCGATAACACACCACTTTGATCGAAAGATGGGCAAAATATATGGTTGGCTGATTGGATATTATAAGTGTAAGGCTGAGCTAAACTGCTGCTAGGTGAATAGGTAGTTTGAAAAAACTGTGCAAAGAGATCGGCCATTGCCTGATCGGTGTTCGCATAAGAGTTCTCAAACGTAAGCAGTGGGGGAAAAGATACATGTTTACGCTTAGTGTTTACAAAGTTATAAAACTGCTTCGGATCCTGAGTAAACTGAATCCTGCAGCGGCGAATATAACTCCTATAACATTGTGCGTTATGCACGGTGAAATTGGACCGAGCTACTAAGTATCTTGAATAACTAACTGTACAGCCAGATAATCTATGTTTGTTTAAAAGTCTACTCATACTATTCTTAAAATTTATAAGGTGCCTTGTATACCAAGGCGGATTCGTTGAAGCGGACGGATATTTCCATGGCACGCAAGCGTCGAAAAATATGTACAAAGTGTAATAAAATTTTTGTAATGCTAAGTTTATATCCTCGCATGCCAGTAAATCAGACCAATCAAATTCCAAAATTAACTTATTTAATTTCGTAAAGTCAGCCTTACGAAAGAAACGAACTTTCTGAGATTTAACTGTAGACTTAAGGTCAAAAAAGTAATTATTTTCGATTGAAACCTCAAGAGTGGGTTGATATGGATCCTCAGGGTCAGAAAGGGGCAAAGTTCTGGAAAGAGTAATTCCATCAGGATCAGAAACGAAACATAAGTCCAACAGCCGACCTAAAGAATTTCTAACGTGGTTAATTTGCCCGAGTGACATGTCGAACATGCCCTCAGGGAAGTCATGGTGGGAGTTAAGCTGTAAAGACGGTGAATTATCAACATTTGACCACATAAGTTCTGGGATATTAAAGTCACCCAGAGCTATCAGCTGGTCACCATCAGACAGACGATCGAAAACCAAACGAATAGCGGACAAATGTAGCCAGTATGTTGGCGGTTCGGACGAAGGTGGTATGTAAGAACAGGTAACATACAAAGATTGATCGGACAAAGTGATTTTGATGCAAAGGAATTCAATGTTACCAAACTCTTGTGATTTTACCTCTTCAGAAGCGAGTTTGGAGTCTACAGAAATTAGCACTCCTCCTCCCCTTCGCAAAGTTCTATCACATCTAAAAGTGGTGTACCTACTAGGAAAAACTTTGGAGCTTAAGATCTCCGGCTTTAACCAAGTTTCTGTAAATACTATAATGTGAGATGCAAAGAAAGAACTATCAGAATAAAGTTTGGGAAGTTTACTACGTAACCCTCTTGTATTCTGATAGGTAAGTGTTAATGAAGACATTAGTTTTTTGAGATTGAGGAAGATGAGGTGGAAGGTTGATCAGTGGCCTTATCATGTGGGAGTTTTACACCGGTTTGGTTATCTTTTTTGATGTTCTTGGACGAAAATGTTCTCTGGCCAAAAGCTGGCGGAACAGATCGTCTTGAACATCTGCAAGGGCACACGTATTTTGAAAGATGACGTGAAGATCACTTGAAGCGGTGCCACAGAGGACATATCGGACAATTGCTCATTGATTCCGAGACATTCGGAAGCCGAATTTTTCTCAGGTCCGGCCCTTGGGGTGGCCAGAGATATAAGCGGCTGCATAATTGTCGGCTGAGCAGGCTGAAGATTATTCGACCCGAGCACATCACTAAAAGCGGATTTCTTACGCTTTGAAGACTCATTTAGTAGTTGAAGACTACTAAACTGTGTAGCAAGCGCACAGAGTTGGTCATTGATTTTTCGAAAACCACTAATCAACTCCTTGAAACCGCTTTTAGTCTGCCTCATGAACGACCTCATTTCGTCCTGAATAGCACGACAACCGTCACAGCAAAAGTGGAGACCAGACCTACGCGAGATTGCATCCGAAACTGAGGCCGTGAACCCGGCACACTTAGCGTGTAAAACGTTTTCACAGAGCCAGCAATGGATGGTAGGCTGGGAAGACGAGATTGTCTTATTGCAAGACTTTAATGCACAGACCAATTTAAAATCCATAATTATTAAAAATTTATTAAAAATTATTAAAAAAATTAATAATTAATTTAAAAATATTATTTGATTTTATTAATGAGGAACCTTGAACCACTGTACCAAGGAAACGAGTAGGGGAGATTAAAGAGAGCAGTTAGTGCAAGTTAGTAAGATTTAAAGAAATAGAGATAAGAATCTCTATTGAGCGAGAGTAGAAGCAAAAGAATAGCAACAACACCGTAGGAGATGAAGAAGCAGAGCAGGGCTATGTTTGGAAAGTAAATTAAATAAATAATTATTTTACCTCCAAATATATCACTGCACACGCGAAGCGATACGAATCTAAGAAATTGCAATTTGTTTTTATATCAGTAAAGAAATAAACACCGATTGTTTATAGAAAGCTTATTGCAAATTTTACAAAAACGTAGTGCGCACAAAAAAAACACGTCCGTCCGCTTTAAGATAAAGAGAGGAAGTTGATGGTATGATCTACTGATTTCAATAAGAAAATAAATCAGTAGATCTTCCATAGAAAAATATTTGGGGAAAAATCATAGAAGACCAAAAATTAATGTAGAAAATCTGAGATTTCAACTTTGGATGAGTATTCCAAAGGTATGGTAACTGCTAGATACAATTTTTATACCCTTGCAGAGGGTATTATAATTTTGGTCAAAAGTGTGCAACGCAGTGAAGGAGACATCTCCGACCCTATAAAGTATATATATTCTTGATCAGAATCACCTCCTGAGTCAATATAAGCATGTCCGTCTGTCCGTCTGACCGTCTGTCCGTCTGTCTGTTTCTACGCAAACTAGTCTCTCAGTTTTAGAGCTATCGAGTTGAAACTTTGCACACACCCTTCGTTCCTTTGCAGGCAGTATATAAGTCGGACGGGATCGGCCGACTATATCCTATAGCTGTCATATAACTGATTGATCGGAAATGCTATAACTTCGTTGTTTTTCAAGTTAGAAGGATGGGAGTTTCAATGGGGGTTCCTCTTTGGCAAAATAATTCGATATGCCAAATTTAATCAGGATCGGTGAACTATATACGATCCGCTATATATCTAATAATATAAGATGCGTGGCACCACCTAGCGGACTGCGACTCAACTGCAAGGGTATATAAACTTCGGCTCCGCCCGAAGTTAGCTTTCCTTTCTTGTTAAATTTTAGTTGGTACACATACATTTCAAAAATGATATGTACTAGAAACAATGATGGTCATCGCCATTACACGACCTACATAATTCAATATATGGTAAAATTTGATCGATTTCTTCTCTTAGGTGTACCGCGAAAACTGTGGGTGATAGAACTTATGTTTGTTCTGGACTTTGGTTCAGGGGAGCTTAAGGATTATGGAGCAGGTGAAAATATGCGTGGAGATTTTTTGCTGTTGGCCTGTGAAATTAATTCCTCACGACTGTCCTGTTGAGGTCTTCCTTCTATGTGGTTGTGGGTTGATCTTTCTTCCCGGATTCAGCGGATTAAAGGCTAGATAATGCCCTTCTTTCATGGCGTTTTTTTGTTGGAGCGTGTTGTCGTTTTATTTTTTTGGTTGTTCTTGTATGTTTTTTTTTTTAATTCTTTGTTTAATAATTTTGTAGCGTTTTTTTGTGCGCTGATTTATTTATGTTGTGTTCTTTTACTTTTTTTGTTTAAAATTTGATACACCTTTGTTTTAAATTCACCATTTTTTTCAATGGATTACAAAGTGTAACAGTGATTTTGAACTTTTGAAGTGACATAGTAGGAATTGTTTATTGGGTCGAGTATATCACAAAACCATGTTTGAAATATTTGTAACACCCTCAAAATCTTCATTTATGGTTAAAAAACCGTTTTTCGGGACTTCTTTGTGCTTAAAAATTCCTGGACGCGTTTTTTTCAACCGATTTCAAAATTTTCGGTGTTTTTCAATAGTTAAATGTTGTAGCTTTTGAAAAAAAAATATATCTTTGATTTTGATAAACAAAAAGGAAAAAATTTTTACACCTGAAACTGAAGTTTTCGACTTTTATTCGTGTTTTTCGCATTTTGATGCCAGTTTTTCGGTACAATTTACAAAAATTCTGTGATTTTTGCCACATATCAATGTTGTCTCAATATTTCTGAATAAACAAATTTCATCAAAAAATAATTAAAATTGTTGAAGTTATAACGCTTTTCCCAGCTTCCCAGGGCCATCAGCCAACGGGTACTACAGGGGGAGAAACGCATGATTTCATGTGCCGTAACTGTGTACACCGCTGGTAGTGCGACCATACTCTCCACGTGAGGGCGGCTGGTAACAGGTCCCGGTAAGGTCATGTCTCTGCCGAGGACGCTGGCGAATCGTAGTCGGGCGGGGAGAAGAACACCCCAATCCAAGGTGGAACAGCATATTCCGAGGGATGCATGTCCATGGGGGTGCACGGACGTTAATTTGCGGACTCTGGGGGACCGGCCGACCCCTCAGTTTCAATCAGGCTTATCATGATAAGCGGGCTATGTCATGGACGAACCCCTTCCCGCCTACTCGTGGGTCCAAACATGAATTCTAGAAACAACACAAACAAAAATAGTGGAGAACGGAACTCCCCAAGAAAGTCCGTAAATGGGATCATGGATCCGTCAATCTCCAAGGCAGATAGAGACCAAAGAGATGCTGGGATGGCAAAGCTCCCCACTGAGGGACAACGTCTGGAGGCGAGCTGCGCCGGTGTAGGGGGAGATGCCAAGGCACCGACCCCCAAAACGGGGCCCACTATGGGACCACCGAACGGTGTGGGGGGCAAGACCTCAGGGTCGAGCTCCTCTCGCACCGGCGGCATCCCTAAGGAAGGCCCCGGTCCGGCGACTGCTGGCCCCTTGCAGCGGAAGGGCTCCTACAAGGATAGGAGGAGAGCGGCCTTCATTCTCATGAGGGCAGACCCATCGGCGGAATCCAACCCCGACCAGGCTGAGATCATAAAGTGGGCGAGGGAAATCCTGCCTGACTTTCAGCCAGCAAAAGCGGGTGTGAGACTGGATCCGAAGAAGCCGACAGAAGTAGGCGACTCTGCCAAGGATAGAGCACAAAGTGCCCCTAGCAAAGAAAAAAAAGGTGCAGACGCAACAGAGTAACAGATCCTTCGCAGAGGTTACTAAGGGCAGGACCATCATTGGGGTCGTTGACAACGGCTCCAAAGATGGCCTGATTCCCAAGGAGCTTTGGCGGAGGGTGGTGAACGAGCTGCATGGGCGCTTCATGGAGGAGATGCTCAAGAACGGAGGACCTCCACCGGACTGCGAAGACGCAGGGTGGTACCAAGGTAGCATCAAGGTGATAGCGTGCCAAGATGCGAGGTCTGTAAGCCTCTACAAGCGCATGATTGCGTCGCTTGGAGAGGTTTACCCAGGAGCCAGTCTGGAGGCGGTGGACTGGGACAAGATCCCCAGCAAACCGAGGGCCCGCGTATGGCTGACAGAGAAGCCGGCGGACCCTGCTACCATACTGGCCATGCTCAAAATGTGCAATCCCACACTCCCTACGGCGGACTGGAGAGTCGCCAAGGTGGAGGAAGCAGTGGGACTAAGAAGGCAGGTCGTCCTCACTCTAAATGAGGAGACTGCTAGGATCCTGGAGGGTGCTGGTAGCCGTATTAAGTACGGGTTCGAGCACGTAGCAGTGAGGATCTACAAGTCGGATGCGAAGAATAAGCCAGGAGGCATCGACTTGGAGACAGACGCACAAGAGCTAGACTTGGGGGAACCGACCGAAGAGGTCCGCCCAGAAGGAATGTCAGATGTGGAGGAGGACATTCTGGAAGGGTACACCTCAGAGGAGAGTGACTTGGCAAGGGCTCTTGGGGGCGTCGGCATGGAGGAGGACTCACTGCTAGGCTCCGACACCGAGGCTGAGGTTACTGTGGTGGAAAATCTAAAGGATGTCTCTGACATTCCTGCAGATAAATCTCCATCACAGTAAGGTGGCATCCGCCGCCCTCCTGCTCCATCTCGCAGAGAGTGGAGCTGACGTGGCCCTCATCCAAGAACCCTGGATCCATGGAGACAGGATTCTTGGTTTGGGGACGTCGGAATTCAGGCTATGTAACAGGTAAAAAGCGAGCATGCATTCTCGCAAAAAAGAGCCTTAACATTTTCTTGCTACCAAATTTCAGCAATGAAGATCATGTAGCCGCATCGATAGAAGGCCAAGGCGGCCATCTAAGAATATGCTCGGCATATATGGGTCATGACCAAACAGGACCCCCACCGCACTCGCTACTTAGGCGGCTAGTGGAAGACAGCGAGAGGAGAAAAATCGACCTACTAATAGGATGCGATGCCAACGCTCATCATAGTCAGTGGGGAAGCACGGACACAAATGAGAGGGGTGAGTCAATCTTCGATTTTATCCTCAGCTCTAAGCTTCTAGTGGGTAACAGAGGTTCAGAACCCACCTTCGTCGTCAAGAACAGGAGAGAGGTTCTTGACATTACACTATTCTCGAACTCCCTGGCTGATGCAATCACCAGCTGGAGAGTCCTAGACAAACACTCCTTTTCAGACCACCGCTACATTGAGGTAGTCGTAAATTTTGAAAACGTCACCAAGCAAGCAGTTCGAAACCCTAGGAAGGCAAACTGGGAGCTCTATAAAAAGATACTCGAGAGATCCCTAGGTGAACCACCTTCAGAGACTATCGAGTCCTACGAGGGCCTTAACGCCATGGTAGGCAAGCTTACTGCGACGAGCGCAAAAGCATACCATAGGGCCTGCCCCAAGAAAAGATTAGGTAGCAGCAGATCGAAGAAGCCTCCATGGTGGACCTCGTCGCTAGCCCCCTTCAAGAAAAATGCACGTAGGGCCTTTAACCACGCGCACCGTACCAACACAGATGACGCGTGGGAGGCCTATAAAGCTGAACTCAGGCGGTATAACAAAGAATTGCGTAAGGCAAAGAGGGTTGCCTGGGCCAATTTCTGCACCAATATCCAGGAGACATCAGAGGCCGCCCGCCTAAGAAAGATTCTCTCTACTACAGCCCCCATCGTAGGCTATATTAAGAACACGGATGGGCGGTGGACAACCTCAAGCCAGGAATCCCTGGAGACCCTTGTCAATGCACACTTCCCGGGTTGCTCATCGGAAGAAACAACCCAGGAGATGCGTAGCCAGGGCCATCAGGGCCTACTCAACTACCTACTTAGTGACAGAAATCTTAAGTGGGCAATAGAAAGCTTTAAACCCTTCAAATCTCCGGGCCCGGACGGTATTATACCGGCTCAGTTATCCAGGGCCGGTATTAACCTAAGGAAATGGATCAAGAAAATCTTCAGTACAGTCTTCACTACTGGTATGGTACCAAAGGCGTGGCTGTGCACGAAGGTTGTATTCATACCCAAGGCGGGCAAACCATCCCACTGCACCCCTAAGGACTACAGACCTATAAGTCTTTCATCCTTCCTCCTTAAGACTATGGAAAGACTCCTGAGTCTCCATCTCCAACTAACCATTAACCCAAGGGACATCTCATGCTCTCAGCATGCTTACAAAAGGGGCCGATCAACAGAAACAGCCCTGCACGAAATCACTATGATCGCTGAGCGAGCGATCAACTTTAAGGAATACGCACTTGTTGCTTTTCTAGACATAGAAGGGGCCTTCAACAACATCTTGCCGTGCTCAATCATTGATGCACTGACGGGACTTGGAATAGACGACCGATCAATTGACCTAATACGGCAGATCCTGGTCAACAGGAGTGTCGAGGCTACTCTTGGAGGTTCGACTATTCGAAGATACGTCAAGAGGGGCACCCCGCAAGGAGGTGTACTCTCACCACTACTCTGGAACGTGGCGGTTAATAGCCTACTACGATCCTTGGAGGGTGGCGGCTGTAAGATCATTGCGTACGCGGACGATGTTGCTATCGCCTTCGTAGGGAAATACCCGCAAACGCTATGCGACCTAATGACAGGGAAGCTCAAAGTTCTGTCGGCCTGGGCGCAAAGGAACGGGCTGGGAGTCAATCCGTCCAAGACAGAGCTCGTGCTGTTCACCAGGAAGTACAAGATACCAAATCTAAGGCTTCCGAAACTTCTAGGGGAATCACTAGTTCTTAGCGATAGTGCGAAGTACCTAGGCATCACTCTAGACAGGAAACTGGACTGGAAGCTAAACACCGCAGATAGGACTAAGAAAGCGGCAATAGCACTCTATACCTGCCGCAAGGCGGTAGGCCTGAAATGGGGAATTTCCCCCAAAATAGTCAGATGGTTATACACAGCGATCATCAGACCAATCTTATTCTATGGAGTTGTGGTCTGGTGGCCAGCCCTGGACAACTCCTTATGCAGGGACAGGTTCAGGAAGACGCAGCGCATGGCGGAAGTCTGTATAACAGGCAGTCTACGCACTACGCCTAGCGACGCCCTAGATATCATCCTTGACCTACTACCAGTAGAACTGATGGGGGTAAAGATAGCCACACTGGCGGCAATAAGACTGCGAGAGGCGAATCTATGGAGCAAGAATAGTTTTGGTCATACCAGACTGAACCTACATCACTTCATGCCTGAGGGGGGCACGGACTACTGCGTGCCCATCGACCAACCCACCAATAATTACAGAATCATCATCCCCTCGAGGGAGGAATGGGACGCCCGGACACCGGGACCGGAGGGCTCCATTCACATCTACACAGATGGATCAAAACTTAACGGCCAGGTGGGAGGCGGTTACTTTTGTGAACATTTGAGCCTAAAGGAGTCCTTCAGACTCCCTGACCACTGCAGTGTTTTCCAGGCTGAAGTAGTAGCCATTAGGGAAGCACTGGAATCCCCAGCACTAAGGGGCAATCGGGATACAATATGCATCTTCTCCGACAGTCAAGCAGCCCTCAAGGCACTGGACGGATTCTCGTCCAACTCCAGGACAGTCAATGACTGTCGCAGATCTCTCAACGAGATGGCTGAACAGCATGACATCTACCTCATTTGGGTTCCCGGTCACAGGGATCACGAGGGAAACTGCGCTGCAGACGAACTAGCTAGGGCAGGGACTACCTACCCTCTCCTACCGGAGAAAGAATTAGTAGGCATACCCTTGGCTACTTGCAGGCTAAAGTGCAGGGAGTTTTTTGACCTGGCAGCCAACAGGAAATGGAGAAACCTCCAGACCTGTAGAACCTCTCGTCTGATCTGGCCGACACGCTCTCAGAAAAGATCAGCGAGACTTATTGCTCTCACCAGACCAGACTGCAGCCTAGCGATTGGGGCAATAACTGGGCACTGGCTGATAGGTGAACACGCGGCCAGGCTTGCAGTCCCCCACAATGATTATTGCAGGAGCTGCAGGGATGAAGAGGAGGTGGAATCGGTCACGCACCTCCTATGCCACTGCCCGGCACTTGGTCGCAGCAGACTCAAACACTTCGGGTACGCAGAACTCACGGACCTCAACGATCTCTCAGAGATCTCTCCACGCGGACTGGTTGCCTTCATAAAAAAAGCAGGTTGGGACCATGGGCCGCCACAGACAGTCTAGGCATACATGCACCCCTGGTAGACAGGAAGGGGGGGGGGGTAACACTTAGGTGAAACCCTTGCCCCAGCGGTAACACAAGGAGCCCTAGCGGCTCAAGTGGAAGCGGGGGGGTCTTCTATGACCCCCTAGCATCACCGCCTTAACCTAACCTAACCTAACGCTTTTCCAAAAAAAGTCAATTCAACCTTGCGTGCGCTCCGTGCGCTGACAGAATTTTTGTAAATTGTACCAAAAAACTGGCGTCAAAATCCGAAAAACACGAATAAAAGTCGAAAACTTCAGTTTCAGGTGTACAAATTTTGTCCTTTTTGTTTATCAAAATCAAAGATATATTTTTTTTTCAAAAGCTACAACATTTAACTATTGAAAAACACCGAAAATTTTGAAATCGGTTGAAAAAAACGCGTCCAGGAATTTTTAAGCGCAAAGAAGTCCCGAAAAACGGTTTTTTAACCATAAATGAAGATTTTGAGGGTGTTACAAATATTTCAAACATGGTTTTGTGATATACTCGACCCAATAAACAATTCCTACTATGTCACTTCAAAAGTTCATTCACTTTTGTTTTTTTTTGTAACACTGTGTTATTTCATTATTTAATTTCCGTTTACTTTGTTGTTAACTATCACTGTCACTTTGTAATGTCGTTTGGTGGATTTTTTAATTTTTCCACTAAAAATATCGAGTTGTTAGCCGCGCGAGTTCCGTTTATGTTTAACTTTTTTTTATATTAAACAATTTTTTTGGAACTTTATGAGACGCGGCCCAACGTTGGGCGCCAATTAAACTTCATGTTGGTCGATGATTTCATAAAAAAATATAATTTTTAACTTGGTGATAAACCTTTATTTATAAAACTCAATTATTGTAAAACACTTTGGTTACTTTTAATAATAATTTATCAACCGTTCGCGGTCTCGATCAAATTCGGACTGTCCTCTTTAATTCTTAATCTGAACCAAAGAACCTCGGCCATGAGCTTTTCTTTTTTAACTTTAAAACTTTAGTTTATGTTTAGATTAAAAGCTTAAGATGAAACTGTCGCATCACATTGTGAAATTCAATTATGTTGATCGATGCAATTTGGTGGTAAAACGCAAAAGACGCAATTGATTAGGCTTCGAACGGAAGCTGATGTTAACTTTTAATTTCGATTTGTTTAACTTAGCTGGGGAACCGAGATCGGACCTCAGAGGCAAATGCAGAGTTTGAAAATATTGTTTATAAAAGCCATAAGTGGCCTGGATTTACGGGTAAGATACGGGAAAGAAATCATTTTTAAAGAATGGAGAAAAATAAACCCAAACTTAATTCCACGACCCTTCATGATTTTATAAGAAGATTAAATTATAAAGTAAACTAGCTGTCCCGGCAGACTTCGTACTGCCAGCTGTTGTTTTTTTTTGTTGCGTTCAGAATCTTCTTTTGTGACAAAATTTAAAATTTTTCAAACTTAAAAAAATTATCTGATACAGTAAGAACTGAAGATAGCTAAAAATAAGTTTCGCGGAGCTATCATTTTAATCATTTTCAATCCCAAAAATTAAAGAGTACCCTCTTATTTTATTCAACTTCATTTATTGAATAAAACCATGAAGTTTTATTATTATTTTCGATACATCATGTTGCTTACTTACAAAACAGAGTTTTCCTGAAAGACGGGCTATTTATAAGATTTAAATTTGATATTTACAGACACACACTGTTAAAATACATTTCTCTGTCTCTGTCTCTGTCTCTGTCTCTGTCTCTGTCTCTGTCTCTGTCTCTGTCTCTGTCTCTGTCTCTGTCTCTGTCTCTGTCTCTGTCTCTGTCTCTGTCTCTGTCTCTGTCTCTGTCTCTGTCTCTGTCTCTGTCTCTGTCTCTGTCTCTGTCTCTGTCTCTGTCTCTGTCTCTGTCTCTGTCTCTGTCTCTGTCTCTGTCTCTGTCTCTGTCTCTGTCTCTGTCTCTGTCTCTGTCTCTGTCTCTGTCTCTGTCTCTGTCTCTGTCTCTGTCTCTCTGTCTCTCTGTCTCTAGCAGTTTTTATAGCCAACAGAGACAGAGACAGCCGATTTTCTATCCGTTTTTATTGATATATTAGAGATAATTTTCTAGCCGTAATAATTGATAAATTAGAGATAATTTTTAAGCGGTTTTTATCGCTAAATTAGCGATGATTTTCTAGCGGTTGTTATTGTCAACGTTACTACTACACTTGATGCATAAACAATAATGATGGCCGACAACTGTGTAGGGAGTGAGAAAGAAAGGGGACCGGCTTCGTTCTCATCCCTACTCCTTGCTGTTTACTGGGTCAGAAGTGACACCTGTAGACATCTGGCGGGGATAACTAATTAAATGACGATTGATCAGTTTTCGACCGGAGAGGAAAAATGATTAAATTACTAAAATGGCTATTAAAAAATAAGGGTTGATCGTAGAAGGGTGAAAATTGAGGATTGTATGTATTTTTGTATGTTGTATCATAAAAAAAGAGAAATTAAAAATTTTGTCTAAAAAATAAAAATAAAAATTTAGGAGTGGACTACCCCTAACATTTAGGGGGATGAAAAATAGATGTGCTTATCCGATTCTCATAGATACCGGATAAGCACAAAAAATTTCATCAAAATCGGTCAAGCCGTTTCGGAGGAGTATGGTAACGAAAACTGTGACACGAGAATTTTATATATTAGATAGCATTCGCCGGTTAGAGTAACGTTTGGAAGCTAGATCACTTCCTCTAGAAAACCGACCAAGCTCGAATGCAGGCTTCAGGTTTTAGGTGAGGTAATTTTTAAAGCAAATGAGTTTCAAGACCACATCGAGCAGTTAGACGAAATGAATGAATTTGGAGCCGAGTTGAAAGAATTAGCAACAACAACCAAGGCAAGGATTATGTCCTTATGTAATGCCTACAATACAGCTGAAGACTCCCGCCCAGCTACTGCAATTTCTGCAGCCCCAACTCGAGCTAGACTTCCCAGTTTGCCATTACCAAATTTCAGTGGAAATTATTCGGAGTTCAAAAAATGTATAAGTCTTTTCCAGACTTTGGTACACAAAGATGTGAATCCTGTTATTGAGAAATTTAATATCAAGGCATTCCAAGTCATCAAGAGTAATTATGATAAAGCTATCGGTAGTTTAAAAAGAGTGGTAATGAATGTCTCATCTTTGCGAACCAAATAAGTCAATTGTTTAGCCTTCCGAAAATTTCCCCGCCGTCTGAGTCGCCGTTGAGGGGTCTCATCAACACTGATTTATGGATCATTATTATCCATAGGAGATGACACTAAAATTGCAAACTCAATGATTATATATTTAGTTTAGAGTAGAGTAGATCCAGTGACCGGGCAAAATATGGGAAGAGTCATAGGATTATGAGGAATTGCCGATGTGGCCTGATTTCGAAAAAATATTAGGTAGGCACCAGCACCTATCCGCTGAAAAGACTGGCAAACAAAAACAGGAGCAAACTGGGTTTAGTAAACAACTTAATAAATGTTCGTTGGGTTGCTCCTCTGCCAACACCAATCCAGCTTGCCGTTATTGCAACGCTCAAGACCAGTTTTTGGCCCAGTGCAGTCCGTTCGCTCGCTTTGCTCTAATGCAAAGGTTTGAGTTTGTTAAGTCAGCATATCTCTGTTTAAATTGTCTGCGAAAAGGTCACACCGAAGCGAAGTGGAAATCGACTAGACGTCAAATCTGTGCAAGATCGCACCATAAACTGCTGCACCGATTTCCAATGACTGAAAATAACTTAGCGTTACCACCCCCTACAGAAAATCCTCTTCCCGCTCGTTCTAGCCCTTCTACTTCACATGCTTTGCATGCGTCGTCTCTAGAAAGGGTTTTGTTACCGACATCGATCGTAGCACATATTGGTCCGAGCATTACTTGACTCATGGTCACAAATGAACTTCATTACTGAAGATCTTGCTTAACGCTTGCAGATCCGTAAGGAGGAATCGTGCATCAACTTGCTTGGAATTGGCCAATCCAATTCACAAGTAAAGAAAATGATACACACCGTGGTGAAGTCGAGAATCAATGGTAGTGAGTTTCCGTTCAACTTTTGGATTTTAAAAACAATTTCAGGTTATCACACTGACCAGTCAGTGAACGGTAAAGATTGGACCCTACCAAAGAACTTACCATTAGCAGACCCACATTTTTATAAACCTCAGCGAATAGATATGTTAATTGGAGCTGAGTCATTTTTCGAACTGTTGTCCGTTGGCCTAATAAAGCAAGGTCCGAACCATCCCATACTGCAAAAAACCCTCCTTGGATGGATAGTGTCGGGAAAATATATGGCAAATTCCTCAACTCCTCAACAACCAAAAATTATCGAAAGACTACTAGAAAACTGTGTTCAGGTCGATTCGAAGTCAGACTTTATGTCGGATACAAGCGTTTTGGGCAATTCATTCGAGATAGCCAAACGCCGTTTTCTGTCGCTCGAGAGAAAATTATTGTTGCTAAAAGGCCTCCCAGGTATTCCACAATTAAATAATAACAGTAGTTTTTAGTTTCTTTAGTTTAAAATGTCTTTTTAATCCTTTTTTCATTTTGCTTCTTTTCAACACAACTGGTCCGTTCCAAGTATGAGATTAAAGTGAAACAGAAAGTCAAGCAATAGAAAGTAGCACACCTTTTGTGTTACCAGCTTGTGTTTGGTCAAGAATCTTTTGCTTATATAAAGATAGAATTTTTCAATAATTATCTCAATGTATCAAAAATGTATTTGGAATTTATGAAAGTATAATACGATCTCTATGTCCCCTGCAAGCAATGATGCTCTTGCTACTCCACACTACGTAATACCCCACCAGTGTGTCTTACGGACTCAAAGTACAACGACCAAACTACGAGTCGTTTTTGATGCGTCCTGTAAGACATCCACACAAAAATATTTAAATGATTTGCTGATGGTGGGTCCAACAAGTCAGGAAGAGCTGTACTCAATTTTTTTTCGGTTTCGGCTAAACGAATTCGCTCTGATAGCCGACATAATAAAGATGTATCGCCAAGTAATGGTGAATGAAGCAGATAGGCGATACCAGTTGATAGTGTGGAGAAAAGACCCATCTGAGTCCTTGAAATTGTACAAGCTCAACACCGCTCAATACCTCGACGATATGTTTACAGGTGCTGGTTGCGTGAAAGAGCTAAAGACACTTAAGTCGGAAGTAACTCAGGTTTTTCAAAACTCTGGGTTTGAATTGTAACTCACCTGAAGTTACTGCATCCAAGAGCACCGTAAAGACAATAAAAGTTTCGGACTCAGACCTGACTAAAACATTAGGAATCGCTTGGGTTCCCAAAGATGACGCGTTTAAATTAGAAATTGATACTTCATTCATGAGTGAAAGGGCGACTAAGCGGAACATTCTTTCGGTGACAACAAAGCTATTCGACCCCCTTGGCTTATTAAGCCCAATCATTATTAAAGGAAAGATCCTGTTGCAGGAGCTTTGGCTTAATAAGCTAGATTGGGATGAGTCAGTTCCACTGCATTTGGAATCAGAGCGGAACAAAATTTAGCTTGCCATGTCACAGTTAGAAGATATCTCAATACCAAGATTTTTGATGAGTGAGCCGATGCCACCAATTCAAATTCATGCCGTTTCTGACGAATCTATGAGAGCCTATGGGGTCTGCGTCTATATTCGCTGTAAATCTGCAGAAAATATTAAATTCTCGTTGTTGAAACGAAAAGTCCAAAGTACCGCCGCTCAAGACAAAGACGCTCCCCCGTCTTGAGCTATGTGCCACTCACCTTCTCGCAGACCTCTGCCGCAAAATCAAGCCTCTTATAAAAGTACCGATCGCACGCAGTATATATTGGTCAGATTCAGAAGTTTGTCTTTATTGGATGCGTTCCCACCCACTGTCGTTGTCAACGTTCGTATCAAATAGCGTTGCTAAGATTCAAGAATGGTCAGAGGATAGCATGTGGCGGCATGTACCAACTAATCAGAACCCGACAGATATCGTGTCAAGAGGTGGAGACGTAAAGGAGACGGTGGAATCGATCTGTTTTACAGGTCCATCGCTTTTAACGGAGCCGGAAGGTAACTGGCCAACGAGTCCCGGGTTTGATCCGACACCTGAGTTTTTGCAGATGGAAGTAAAAAAGAATGCGGTTGGATTAACCGCAATGGTCTTCACTTCATATTTATTGGAAGTGATAGAAGGATTTTCCTCTCACTTAAAACTGCTGTGAGTGTTCGTTTACATGTTCTTAATTTATTTAATTTTACGTTTTCTTAAAAAGCTTTTAATAAAATGGTCCAGTTAGTTCAAGAGCACGAGTATCAAGAGGAAATTAAAAACATTCGAAAAAACCTGGTTGTTAGCCCAAGTCTACAGACGCTAAATCCATTTGTCCTTGAAGCTTCTCAGGCTGGGCTTGCTTTTTCGTTGTTGCGGGTCGGAAGGCGACTAGCCAATACTCCTATTATCCTCAGTATTGTTGAAGAAGCGCTCTCAATTTGTTCAGAGCTACGTCCGATACTTGCACGAGTCGAATTTTCATGTGGGTCCACGAGCACTGGTGAGTCTCTTGCGACATCGCGTTTGGATAGTAAACGCGCAGGAAGTTTGCAGTCACATAGTGCGGTCATGCATACGCTGTTTTAAATGCAAGCCTCATCTGATGACTCAAATCATGGGAGATTTACCCTTAGATCGAGTTCGTGCTCTCCGCCCATTCTCCATACGTGGATTTCTGTGGCCCTATTGAAACGACGTTGAAAATTCGTGGTAGACCACCCTACAAGTCTTACATTGCCCTTTTTGTTTGTTTTGCGTCCAAGGCAGTTCATTTAGAAGTAGTGTCTGATTTATCAACTGATTCTTTTTATTGGCATTTCAAAGGTTCCTTAGGCGCATCAAAAAAAGAATGCGTATTTGCGTTCATACCGCCGCGGGTTCCGCACATGGGCGGTGTCAAATCTGCAAAGCACCTACTCCTACGAGCGGTGGGCAGCGTGAGGCAACGTGCTTGCGGCGATGGCGGCTTGTCTCGTCAATCAAGCAAACGTTTTGGCACCGATGGTCCCGAGAGTACATCTTGGGCCTACATGTGCAGTCGAAGTAGCATCGCGAGCAGGAGGACGTCAGGAAGGGCGATCCTTTTGATCCTCGTCGCATCAGATCACCAGCCGCCCCAACAATGGATCACCGCCAGGGTCGTCGAAACTCGTCGAAATAATCTCATTTAACAAGGAAGAAACATCTTTTGTCCCTGAAGGGTTCCGGAATTGCTTACAAACAGACGTCAGTAACATTTTTTTTTAAGTAAACTCAGTCTTTTGGGATTCCCAACTGATCTCCTTATCTGGATTTTCTTAAAGACGTGAATCCAGATCAACATATCTTTATTAAAGATGTTCACTCGCGTTAGGTCCGCGTCACATCTTGTGTGCCGCAAGAAAGCCATCTTGCACCCTTACTCGTTAAATTTTTTATCAACGATTTGCCACTTGCCTTAACTAATTCACTTGTCTTTATTTTTATTTACTTTGAAACGTCGAGCTTTGTCTTTAGTAGAGATTTACTAGTGCCCAATCTAGACTTCAATCAGATTTGGGTAAATTTTAAATTTGGTGTTTAGCCAATAACCTAAAGCTTAATGGAACTGAATGAAAACTCATGTCAATTTATCGATCTAGCTCTCCCAGGTTTCGTATTTTCTCTATGGGTACACCTCAGAACGATTAACTAATGTTAACGATCTGGGTCTTTTATTAGATTTAAAACTTTAATTTACCGACCATATACCCACTATGGTTTATAAAGCAGTGGATGTGCTTGGTTTTATTATACGATGGTTAAAAGAATTTTATAACCCCTCCATAGCCAAGCTATATACATATCTTTGTTTCGTCCGATACTTGAGTATGAATCTTTTGTCCGAAAGTTTTTTGATAATTGTGCATTTGCAGTAACTGCACAAAAATCGTCTTTCGTCGGTGTCGTCTCTCAAGCCAACCCAAGCCTTCGCTTTTGAGCCACGCATCCCGAACTTTCTGTTTATAGTTTTTAAGTATTTTTAAATTTTTTTTTAACGTTTCTGGTAAGCTGACGCTTTGCTCGCTCGATCTATTTAAAGTGACCAGAGTCAGATGTTTGGTATATTTAAGTATTTTGAAAGGTATTCTTAAAAATATACTTCATGTAACGATCATACGCAAAAAAATCGAAAAAAAAATCATTTATCAAAAATTTATTTATTTATTGGATATGATAGTAGTTTACAAAACTATGACTAACAGTTTAGGGATGTAGTGAGGCCTTCGACTACGTTTTAACTATGTAGTTTTGTTTATAATTAGCTAAGTTAACAGTATATTTATTTTAATTTTAAATTATACAAATTGGTTTTTTTAGGAATCTGATAATTGCTTTAATGTTTTTTTGCTGTTGGGCTCTTAAGATACGCAGCGGCTGGTCGATTTTTTAGTAGATTTTCCTTGTTCTGAGAGATTGCTGGGCCGGATGTGTTCCATGTTTGTAGGGTTTGATGATTGGCAGCGATAGCAGTTGCGTGGGGTATTGGGGTCGAGGAGGTGCTTGTGTGTTATGCTTGTATGTCCTAGCCGAAGTCTTATAAATTTAATTTGGTCAATTCTGCTGATTTCTTCTTGTGGTATCGCTCCAAGGGAGTCAGAGCAGATTACCGATTTCCCTCTTTTGGTGGTTGAGATCTTGATGGCTTCAAGGATACCGATCATTTCTCCTGTTAGGATTAGAATTCCGTACCGCAAAACTTCTGTTTCAGTGGTTACAGCGAAGGCAGTGTTTAAATTTATTTTAGATCCGTCCGTTTAGATAAATGTGTGGTTTTTGTAGGTTTCTTTGATTTCAAAAAAAAGTTTCTGGAATGTTTCAGATGACGTGTTTCTTTTTTTGTAGTCGACCAGGACTTGACTGACTCCGATTTTAACGACAGCATTGTAGAATTAAAACCAAATGTTGGTTATTTATTGAGGTAGTTGTCATGGTGGTTTTGTCTTGTATAGTTTCGTAGGTTTGAATGGGATGTTATGGAGTTGACAGTTCTCTATAGTTCGTTCTAGTGTTGAGGTCCATTTTTTGTTGTTGGTTTTTGGTTGGATGTGCTTGTGTAATGGTGTATCTTTGGAGCGGGTTAGGTTTATGAACAGTTTGGTTGTGAGGTGGTCACGTCGTTGCTCAATTGTTGGGATGTTGGCCTCATAAAGTAGGTTGTGTGTTGGTGTGGTTCGAAAGGCGCCTAGGACTATTATGAGTGCTGCGTTTAATGTGGTTTTTAATTTGGTTAGAAAGTTTATCGGGGTGTATGTGTGAAAATCGTAATCGATTTTAGATATGAGTATTGATTTAGTAATGTTAAGTAGGGTGCTTGTGTCGCAATTAAATTTGTGGCTGGCCAGGCATTTAATAATATTATGTTTATTCGAGGGAGATGGTATGAGAGAATTTATGTGTGAGCTCTATTTTGAGTGATGTTATGTTTTTTATGTTTTGTGTTGCGATTGAGTTTTGTGTTGCGATTGTGCAGGTGTATCTGTGATTTCTACAAATGTGTAGGTGTTGGCATTTTGTTTGAGATAGAGATGCGCCTGAATAGCTTCACCAATCCTAAAACTATGGGTAGTAGATTTATGGTAGTGTTTTTTTGATTTTTTAGATTGACTAATAAAAGGAAGTCGTCGGCATATGAGCTGAATTTAATTTCTTTGTATATTGTTAGAATATTGGCAAGTTTATTAAATGCTATTAAAAAATGGACTACTGAGATGGGCGATCCTCGTGGAATTCCATTTTCCAAGGGGAAGAAATTTGAGATACTTGACGCTATTCGGACAGCTAACTTTCTATTTTTGGTGAAATTTATGATGTAGTTTATTATTTTGTGGCTACATTTCTATTCGATTAGTTGGTCGACTATTGAGTGGATACCTACTCGGTCAAAAGCTCTTGCAAAATCAAGAGAGATGAGTGAGGTATGTTTCCTGGTATTAAGCAACTACGTAATGATATGATCTGCATAGAGCAGATTATCCGAGGTCGATTTACCTTTTTTGAACCCATATTGGTGTGGGTGTAGGAGTTTATTGTTGTTTAGGTACCACCATAGTCTGTTTGCAATTATTTTGTCCAGAATTTTCCCCACGCAGCAGTTGAATGATATGGGTCTGTATGAAGCTATGTCAGTTTTATTCTTCTGGGCTTTTAAAATAGGTATGATTAGGCTGGTTTGGTAGAATTGAGGTACATAGTTTTCAAAGATATGGTTAAAATGGGAAAGTATTCTGTTTTGTATTGCTAGTGGGCTATTTTATAACTTGGGGTATGCGATTCTATTGATACCTTTAATTTATTCCTTTAAGGGTTATTCCTTTAAGGGATTGGAGAGCAATCGTTAGTTCTAATTTGGTTATGGGGTTTTCAATTTCAATAGCTGATTTGGACGGGATGTGGTTGAGTGTTGTTATGTTGTGCTTCTGGGATGTGAATTCTTGGCTGAAATTTGAGTCCTTGGACAGTTGGGACCAGTGGTGGGCGAGTAGGTTGGCTATTTCTTGTTTGTTGTTAGTTTTAACGTTATTGTTGGTTAGGCAGTGTATTTGTTTTACGGGGTTTATACCGCAAAATCGTCGAATATTGTTTCATATTTTAGTTGTTGGTGTGTTAGGTTGAATGGTTGATGTAAATTTGGACGTAGCTTCTTTTTTTCTTATTTAAACTGCTCTTTTAAAAAGTGCGTTTATTTTCCGGTATTTAATGATATTTTCTTGGGTTGTGTCTCTTTTCAGAGCCTTCCAGGTTTGTTTTTTCTTTTTCTGCAGGTCTTCTAGGACTTTGCGACCAAGGAACTGTGTGTGTGTACCTGTAGGGTAAGGTTTGTGGTATTGCAGGGTGTGCACTTTTCATAATAATTTTGTTGATTTGGGCAGTTTCTTTGTTTATGTTGAATGAGGGGGGATATAGGTTATTGATGTTGTGGGCGTGGGTTGCAAATTTGTCCCAGTTTGCTTGGTTTATTTTAAAGTTTGTTGTATTATTGTTAGTGCTGGTGTCGATCGGGAAAAGGGTGATTAGAATTGGGAAGTGATTACTTCCATGGAGGTTGTCTGTTATAGTCACGTTTGTGCATGGGGTGAGTGAGGGGGAACAGAAGCTAAGATGTTTGTGAATGTGTTTTGTGTAGTGAAGTGGGTTGGTGACTTGTCATTTAAAATGGTTAGTTGGGATTATTCTATGAATTTAGCTACTATGTTACCTCTTGAATTAGAGTGTGTACATCCCCAATTTTGGTGCCAGCAGTCCGTAGTTATCATGATCCTCCAAATCTGTAACATGGGGTGTTTGTTAGTATTACGTAGTTTTTCGGTATAGGTAAATAATGAAGATGTTTTATGTGTTTTTCTTGAATACCCTTGCAGAGGGTACATTGATTTTGGTCAAAAGTGTGCAACGCAGTGAAGGAGCCCTATAAAGTATATACATTCTTGATCAGGATCACCTCCTGAGCATGTCCGTCTGTCCGTTTCTACGCAAACTAGTCTCTCAATTTTAGAGCTATCGAGTTGAAACTTTGCGCGCATCCTTCTTTTGTTTGCAGGCAGTATATAAGTTGAAACGGCCGAGATCGGCCATCTATATCCTATAGCTGCCATTTAACTGATTGATCGGTAATGCTATAACTTCGGTGTTTTAAAATAATTAATAATAATACAAAAATAATTAAAATAATTCGATGTGCCAAATTTCATAAGGATCCGCCGACTTTATACGATCCACTATATATCTAATAATATAAGATGCGTGTTGCCACCTAGCGAACTGCGACTCAACTGCAAGGGTATATAAACTTCGGCTCCGCCAGAAGTTATCTTTCCTTTCTTGTTATTAGTTGTAGTAGCTGGTTGTAGTTTTTGGAGTATCCCTTTATATTCCATTGTAATATTTTTAATGACATATTTAAGTGGTTTGCTTGTGTTTGTTTTAAAGTGTTTGCGCTAATAGGGTTTGTTTTTTATTTAGGTGCGTTTAAATGGGTTGTTGGTTTTTGTAAATATGATGTCTAATTCTTTAAGGAGATCGTCAATAGAATTTGTGTTTGTTTTGATTTCCTTTGCTTTTTGGGATGAACTTCAAGTATTTTGGTGGGGCTTGCTGTGTGTGTTTGGGTTAGGGTTTGGGAGTAGGAGGATTCCTGACTGGGATTGTGACGAGCGATTGTGTTTTCCCACGAACTTTGGGTTTTCCTGTTTGCAGAAAGTTCGTGGGTGGTTAAAGCGGAAGAATTTTTTGCATTGCATTGGCCGTGGTATGTATGGGCGAGTAAACACTACCTCAGAGCCGATCATTGCTTTTTCGGGAAGATTTGTAGTGGCAAAGGTAAGGGTGATGAGTCCTGTTGGTAGTCTCGTTTGGTCTACCATTTTTGTCCATTTATATACGTGTGTGACTTTTTGGGATTTTAATTCGGCTTATATTTCTTCTTCTGTAACATACCTGAGTAAATTGCAATAGATTACTCCTTTGGTTTCATTAAGGGATTTGTGTTCGTTTGCTTCTACATCTATTGTGCCAATTTTTTTTAATTTTTTTTTTTAACTTGTTTTTGTCTGGTGGCAGCATTTTGGTTTGGTGGGGCGAGCCCCTGTTCTTGGTTTTATGATCGCGTGATCGTTATTTGTTGTCGGTTTTTGTATCTCTTTTGAACACCAGTTTGTTTGTGCAAAATATTACTAATAAGCACTTGAAGCTGGTGGTTTGGATATGTCTGGAGTCAGGTCTGGAATGGAACTATTTATCAAAAATAAAAAAAAACAGAATTCCCGCTGCCCATCGTTTTAAAATTTTTCTAGCAAATTGCCTTTATAAAAATCCAGATTTAACGGGAAAAAAGCGAAATTGGCAACACTGCACCGAGTGCTTCGTTTAAAAAATACTTCTTCTTTTATTCTAACTTTTCTACAACTTAAAATCGCTGCTTCTCCAGTCATTGCCGCTCGGCTCCGCCGTCGAATGCTCGTCCTCCCGTCATTCCCCGATCATCGTTCCGGGTGGGTGCCAATATACACGCCCCCCCAGGCTCTCGCTTGGCAGGATTTGTGGTCTTAGTGCCAGGCGCCCGTTCGGCTAGCGGTTCCCTCAGTTTGGACTCACGTGCTCCAGGTGCGGGGCCCAAGCTGCTCCTCTCCTGCCGCTGTCGCTGCTCCTGTTGTTGTTGTCACCGTTGATCCTCTCATATGGCGTCCTCGCTCCTCGTTGTCGCTGCTCCTGTAATTGTTGTCGCCGCTGGCTTACTGATTCTGGCCTTTTGCCGTGGCGGGCACTAAATCCGTGTTGGATCACCAATCGCCGCACCTTCCAGGCATACTACGGGCGGGATACGCTTTTTTGAAGCCTGGCAGCCGGATCAGGGCACGAAGGGCCTTCCTGCCTCCCAGGATACTCCCCCTGTTGCGTTCACCACTCGCCACCAAACACCTGCGTGCATACGCTCCATAGGATCTATGTCCGACCAGAGGTTGGGCGTCGCGCCTCCTTAACTCCAGGTGATCGCTATACGGACGCCCCAGCAAGCCGGATCAAGAGTCTTCTAACTTGACCGGGGTGTTCCTGATTGGTTTTATATGTGGGCTTGAGTTCCCAAGCGGATCAACTCTTGCTTTACAGGATCACACCTGGTCGTCGCGATCAGGAATTGATTAGCCGGATGCCAGACCGATTCGTCGCGTATGCTCCTAATTCCTCCAAGGAAACTTTCCTGTTATAATTATTATAATATATACATCGGATCGTATAAAGTTGGCCGATCCTTGTGAGAATTTCACCATTGAATCAAGTATCTAATAAAAATGTTGGAAACAGCCTCAAGCATCTTTAAAAATAGCAAGGTGTGCCATTTCGGATCGTTTAGTTATATGGCAGCTATAGGTTATAGTCGGCCGATCCTTATGCAATTGGGCAAATCAGATTACTTTGCTCAAAATGGAATATGTACCAAGTCCCATCTTTCTAACTTAAAAAACACCAAAGTTACCAAAGTTATTCCGATCGTTCTACGACAGCTTTAGGATATAGTCGGTAGGGTACATACGATAAGATATTTTGACCAAATATAACATGTGTGGAAAGTCCCAACTCTCTAACTTAAACAAGCCGAACAATCGCCGAAGCAGCACCCACAGTGACGCTATCAATTTACTTCAGGGACAGCAACATACACACCCACGTACACACCCACGTCCATGGATTCCCAAGATAGCTCGGAGTGCAATCCACCAACGTTCAACGCTTCACAAAGGGAAGCCACCCATTGCAACGCCTTCAACAGCACACTCTATCCTACTGAATGCGAGGCATTCGAAAAGCTCCCTTATGAATAAAAACAGAAATGGTTAGGGAATACAAGCTTTGCTTCAAATGCTTAAAGATCCATGGTCGCAGATGCTTTTCAACTAAGCTGTGTGGGATCGGTGGATGCGAATCAAGACACCACCCTCTGCTGCACAAACGACGTGTGAATCCTAACATCGTCTCTTCGCACCGAACTAATCCACCCTAAGAAGAACAATATTTCGATTAAAATGTTCATTCATAACTTCTATATCATTCATAACCCTTCAAAAGGTTAAACATCCAAGGTACTCCGTATCCGATCGGAACATATAGGTTAAACAACATACATACAGTGAAAAAATTGAGGATTACCAAAGCAAACTCACCTGCAAAGATTACGGATTGCATCATATACTGATGCTGAACCAATGTTGTTGATTGGAAGAGACAATTGGAAGTTGGCGTTCCCCGAAAAATAAAAGAAGGAAGATGGAATGATCCCATCGCATCCAAGTGCATGCTAGGCTGGGGTGTGCAAGGATCCGGAACAGCCAATAAAAATTTTTCTATGCACCACTGTCAATGCAACTGGACTGAAATTGATAAGGACGTTAAAGAAAGCTTCAACGTAGAACCCGTAATTCCAAAAACACTTCGTTCTAAACATGATGAAGAAGCTTTCAAAATTATGCAGGAAACGTGCGTCAACAATCTGCTAGAAAAAGGCTACGCCATCGAGCTAAAAAATGAGGAAGTCTATCACAACCATATTTGGTACCTTCCAATTTTCTTAACCCCAACAAACCCAGTAAGATTCGAATGGTTTGGGTAGCAGCAGCTAAATCTCATGGCGCCTCCTTAAATTACTTCATTTAACAGAAATTTAACAGAAATGTTCCATCAGATAAGAATAAAGGAAAGTGGCATCCATGTACAGCGTTTCCTGTGGATCGACGAGCGAACACAAAGCCTAAAGGGATACGTAATGAGAGCAATGACGTTCGGAATATCTTGCACCCCTTGTACAGCTCATTACATTAGAGACAAAAATGCGGAGGACTCCATGAGCCTATGAAGCCTTCACCCAAGCTCATTACGTCGTCGATTGTATAGACAGTCTAAACGGCGAAGAGGAAGCTATTAAAGTGTCGAAGGCGGTGAAACAAATACATGCAGTTGGGGTTTCCACATCAGAAACTGGGCTTCAAATTCCCCCGAAGTCTTAAACGCATTAAATGGAGGGTTGACTCACAACAACACAGCCTACAAAGGACTTAGAAGACACTGAGAAAGTCTTGGGTATAAATATATTTTCAGATTCGCAAAACTTAAAAAAAAACGTACTAAGTGACCCCCTAGGATTTTTGTCCTGTTATACTATTGGACTTAAAATTCTTCTACAAGAAACATGGCGATCAGGGGTTGGATGGGACGACGAATTACCGGAACCTTCAAAGAGTTGCTGGACAAAATGGCTAAAAATACTATCACAAGCTAAGTCTGTACATATTCCACGACATTACTCACCATTGCTGCATACTGCCAATAGCGTCGAACTACATACCTTCGTCGATGCGAGCGAATACGGATATGCAGCTGTGTGCTACCTGGTGATCAAAGGATTTGACATGACGACAAATCTAAAGTAAAGTTGCTCCCTTGAAACCGCTTTCGATACCACGAATAGAACTGCTCGCCGGCATAGCCGGCGTCCGCCTGGCTCATAAAACACAACTCACACGGAACTTGAACATTGGCGAATGCACCTTTTGGACAGACTCCAAGACCGTCCTATCATGGTTGACTATGGATCCACGGAAATTCCATGCTTTCGTGATGCATAGAATTGGTGAGATTATAGAAACAACGAGCGCTGCACAGTAGCGCTGGTTCTCCACATATGAAAACGTCACCGATATGGCTTCGAAAGTTAACGCGAAACCAAACGTGGAGCAGTGGACCAGCGAACCGGTATTCCTGAAAAGGCTCGAAGACCAGTGGCGAAATTATCAACCAATCTACCACTGGAAAATAATAATAACAAGCTCAGAAGGGTAGTTTTAGTAACCAAAGTATACAGTCCAGTGCTTCTAAAACTAAACATTGAACCGTTATCAAACTAGAAACGTCTTTATCGTTCCACTGCGACGTTCATCAGGCATGTAAAAACCTGAAAGCAAAATGTCGAGAAGAAATCATCACCAAAACGTTTTCAGATGAAATAATTATCCAAGAAAAGAACATACTTTATAAAGTAGCCCAACGAGAAGCATTCAAGGACAAATTAGATTCTCTCCAAAAAAACAACAACATCCAAAGGACCAGCACGCTTATTGGATTAAACATCTACCTAGACGATTGGGGCATAATTCGCACCTAAGGAAGGTCAAAGAGTGCCAGAAATGTAAAAACGAAGCAGCAGTTCCAATAGCGCCATAGATGCCTGCAGCCTGGATCGCCAGCTTTCAAAGACCCTTCACTTATACTGGAGTGGACTTCTTTGGTCCCATTGCCGTCAACGTAGGCCGAGACAAGGAAAAATGCGGGGCGTGATGTTTACATGCTTTACTATACGCGCCGTACATATAGAGATAGCGTTTGCCTCGATACAAGCTCATGTGTGATGTTCCTTTCAAACTTTATTTACGAGTTTAAATGGAATTTCAATCCTCCAGGCGCTCCACACATGGGAGGAGCTTGGGAGCGCCTAATACCATCAATCAAAATTGTATTGAAAAGCATCTCTCCTAATGACAGTTTTGACGACGAAAGCCTGAGAAACGCCTTGATGAATGATGAGTGCGTGATCAACACCCACCCTCTAACATTCGTATCGGGAGAGAATATTACACGGTACAAGGTACAAGCGGTACAAGTACTCGCCAACATTGTAAGTCAGTAAATTAACACATTTTTTTCCTCATTTTATAAATAAGCCCTAGGGCAATCGAACTCGGGTATGCAAACATTTCTTTACTTTTCATGTTTTAATTGGTCCCTTGAAAAGGGTATGATAATTTTGGCCGAAAGTGTGCAACGCAGTGAAGGAGACATCTCCAACCCAAATAAGGTATATATATTTTGATCAGGATCACTTTTTGAGTCGATATAAGCGTGTCCGTCTGTTTTTACGCAAACTAGTCTCAGTTTTGAAGCTATAACTTTGTTGTTTTTGAAGCTAAAATGATGGCACTACGAGTTCAATACGATTGTAAAATTTTATATGGATCAGCCGACTATATCCTATAGCTGTTATATATTTGAACAATCGGAAGTGGCAAAACCTTGCTAGTTTTAATTATGCTTGGGGCTGTTTCCAACATTTTTATTAGAAAATTGATTTGATGGTTAAATTCTCATAGTGGTCGGCCAACTATATACGACAAGATATAATAATATAAGCTGCTACCTAACTGCAATGGCATATAAACTTCGGCTCCGCCCGAAGTTAGCTTTCATTTCTTATTTTTATTTTATGATTAATAGTATAAATAAAGAAGGCTTCATTAGTAACAATACGCTACCTACACTTGGCGTAAGATATAGAATTAAAAAAAAATACCCCAACAAGGGTTTAATAGATACAAAAACTGTGGATTCTACAGCAAACTTTATATATAATATAGAATCAGAAAAGATAGACATTAAGACTAAAACCTAAAAAGGCAGTATACACAATCCAAGTTCGATTTTGTAAAACCGAAGTGGACAACCCTACCACAATAATAAATTCAGAGGTAATTAACTCAGTAGAATATATTACTAAAGTAATAATTACCACCGAAACAACCATAAGCTATAATAACGACACAAATAATAAAAAAGGTCGTTGAAATTATAGAGCTAACAACCGTGGTAGAAACAATGGCTACAACAACATCGGTAACGCGGATACAAAAGTTAGGATCCCAAGTTAGAACTCCCAAGTTGTTGAAATCGGAAAACTAAAAACTTCCCCTGAGAAAAAGCCACAAAACACAAAATTATACAAAATTAACATCAATGTTAACCAAATTAACCAAATGTTTATATAACCATTAAAAATGATCTATCAAAAAACCCTGTGGCGAGTGAACCGACAAAATTTAAAATAAAACGAGTAAATACTTCGGCCATTGTACCTAAAAACCATTCAGGCATACTGAAAGACTACTTGCTACAAAAAGCTTTACTCTTCAGAAAATCATCTCAATATTCAAAACACATAAATTTAACCAGATCTTAGTAAATAGTGAGCATATAAGCCTTCATAATTGGTGACCCTCGACAACTAGAACGATTTCCAAATCACAAATCAAGTCTGGTACACACAAGTATTTCACAACATGGCTGAAAGCGAAGACTTCAATTCACTAGCTCAGCCATGATCCAATCAGTATTTGGAAAGATGCCGTTTCAAAATCTACAATCTATCACAAGCATCGAAATGTTCTTCACAAAGTTAGAAAGCTGGTTTGCACTACAAGGACTTGGTCCACGAAAAAAATAGGAAGAGTTCGCTGCAGTCATCGCCTACGCAGACCCCAAGTACCTGGAAAAAGTACACGATCTTGTCAAAAACCGACCCGAAACAGCTCCTTATTCTACATTATAGGAAGCGATCTTCTCAAAGATTACTGAATCAGAAATGATATGTTTGGACAGTCTCGCAACTAGAATTCGGCTCGGCGACAGCCGTCCAAGCCATTTACTCTGGCAACTGCAACAAACCAAGGCAACCAGAGACGAATCAGTAGTTTTACGCTACTGGATCAAACGATTTCCTCCTCCCGTGTGCGCCGTGAATGTCGGCATGATAGAAAGCCCACAGCAGACCAAACTCTCACAACTGGAAACAGCAGCTGATGCAGTTATGGACTTCCTAAACGACGCTGCGAAATTCATCAACAATCAAAACATTCAACACATCCAACGCATTCGCTCAACTGTTGGAAGAATTTAAAGACCTCACATAATTGAACACAATCACACATCGTCCATCGTCAACGACCAGCAATGTCATCGACACCAAAGAAGCACCACCCTTCGCGCGACCACGAAGACCTACTCCAGAGAATCTCCGAGCAGCAAAGAAAGAGTTCCAATATTTGATGGACATGGAAGTATGCAGTCCTTCTAAAAGTCCATATTCGGCGACCTCAATGCGCCAACCATACCGGACCTATATCCGCTACCACACATAAATGATTGCACACACGAAGATTACAAAAAATTATTTTCTCCAAGATCGATCTCAACCGCGCATACAATCAAATTCCTATTGAACTCAAAGACATCCCCAAAACGGCTATAACAACTCTTTTTGGTCTGTTTGTAATTCACATACATGACATTTTGACTGTCTAACGCAGCTGAAACATTTCAACGTTATATGCATACAGCATTCAGAGATTTAGACTTCGTCTTTGTTTACGTCAACAATATAGCAGTCGCATCGCTCAACATACAACAACATCACATCCACCCTTGCCAAGTTTTCGAGAAACTGCAAGCGTACAATCTCACGAAAAACCCCAGCAAATGTAGGCAGAAAAGAATCATTTGAGTGCTTAGGACATGAAATGAACCATCACCGAACGCAAACCTTTCGCTGAGCACAGACGCGAGCAACACAGCAGTGGGAGCGGTTCTACATCAACTCGTAATACCAACCAATGGGATTCTTCAGCATTAAGCTCTCAGAAACGCAACGAATATATAGCACATACGACCGAGAACTGCTAGCAATCTATCTCGGAATAAAACATTTCCGCCACATGCTGAAAGGCAGGGTTCTCCAAGCCCGTACAGACCACAAACCTTTAGTCTACGCCTTCGATAAAAACCCGAAAAAGCATACCCGCGACAACTTCACTAATTGGATTTCATAGGACAATTCACCACATCCATCACAATGGAGCGTAATTACTGGGCAGCGTAATTGCGATGCGCAATTACGCTGCCCAGAGCTCCAAAAACTACATAATTGCAAAACCAGCTCGCTTCAGTTAAAACCTCATACCTCAGCCACTTAGAAATAAAATCATCAAGAAGCTACACAACATTGCACCACTTTTGTTGGCTGAAATTCCATTTTTAAAATTAAAATAAATATATTGAAATATTAAAATTAAAATTAATCGCATAAACTCAGCTTCATTTCAAAATCATATTACGTAAAAAAGACAATATTCTGATCAATCTTTACTCAAGAATAAAACAGGCCGATATATTCAAATTTTTTTTTCATTCATGCAAAATTTCAACTGCTCCATAACCGTTATGCTCCCCTAACCAAAGTCCAAAACAAACATTGTTTTTAGTACATATCATTTTAGAAATGTATGTGTACCAATTAAAATAAAAAATTACATCTAGCAGTTACCATATCTTTGGAATACTCATCCAAAGTTTAAATCTCCGAATTTCTACATTTATTTTCCCAGCACGATCCGAATTTGTGAGACTCTTTCAAAGAAGTCCTTATTAAAAATCAGTGTACAGATGAAGGCTCATTACTGCCAGCACTTTACGGATTCAAGCAAAACATTTGTCTGAATATTGAATACAACCGACAAAAAAAAATGTAAACATTTCCAAATGCGAGTAAAAACCATCAGAAAACTACCAAATAGTTTACTGATATATTCGGAATAAAAACGGAATCCTTTTCAGCAAATAATTTTTAAAAACAAAAACTGAGATTAAAAGACAATACATCAGTTAATGTAAACTATAGAATACCCCAAATCAAAAAAAAGAAATAGATAATCAAATATATGACATAGTACAATCCTCAGTATCAGAATAGAACAGCTCAGTTCCATTATCACCTAAAAACTCACTTCCTGGCTCAGAACAAAAACGTTGGAGCTTAGTAATTGACCATCGTAATAAACAAAGGAATTTTACCCGAAAAATTTAACTTAATAACTAACTACCATGTTCAGTCCGATGCAAATAAATAAAGTAGATTTGAATCGTTCTGCAATTATTACAGACGTTTCATAACTAATAACCTTTCATAACCTCCCGCCTCACGTACATTTACAAATGGCGTTATAAATCGTAAACTGAACGGGAATTGACAGCGATACATTAAGTTATAAATTATATATATTAGACCAAACGTATATGGCACAAAATTTACTATAAAAACAGATCACAAACCATTGACATACTTATTTTCGATGAAAGCCCCAACTTCCTAGTAAATCAGAATGAGATTATATTTAGAAGAATATCAATTCACAGCTGTATACCTTAAGGAAAAAGCCTTAAGCCGTATCAAAAATAAGCATAAAAGAACTAAAAGATTTAAATAGACAAATTCTAAGATGATGATTCCAAAGTAAACAGAACAAAAACTGCTCAGTTTTACCATCTAGTTCGGATTTGCAAAAGAAACCGACAACTTCTTAGTCCAAAATATTTGACGTCATTCATAACATTCATTTAACAATATTGAACTGTTCTCTTAAGAGAGGAAAACAGGTATTGCAAGTTGATAATCTATATACCAATAAAATATTCGACCTCGATTAATTTTTTCAAAGGCTTGCAAAAATACCCAAGATTAAACAAATTAAAATTTGTCAAAAAATTACCAACCATCGGTGCTCCCAAATACCTCTCAGCCGTTTTTCACTAACCGCTCTTCTCAGTGACATAACCGAATAAAACCCAGTGACATAACCCGAAAGAAACCTCATTAAATTATTCGATATGCTTTGTAATTAAATGTCTTTTTAAATTTGTTGTGTAAAAGCCTGCAAGCTTTACACCGCAAACGTTGCACTTTGATTATTTTCTTCCCAATCATCGAAACGTTCAGCGAATGAGCAGAGTGATAAAAAATATTTAAAATGGCTTTTCGGTAAAGCACAAACCGAATTGCTCAATAGACACTGGAGCGCGATTTTCCGCTGAATCTTTGCGCAAATGGTCCCTAAACAACAGTTATTCTTAGACAAAAAAAAAATAGTTGTGTTATTTGCGAGCTCTGCCAAACCCCCCAAAACCCCTTTGACGACAGAGTCACCGTTAAAAGCATTTTATACAGTGTAAGTGGATACGATCGGTGCATTATCTAAATCAGATTAAAGTTACGATCAGATACGCAGTTACTCTAATCTGCGATTTAATAAAATACCTTGTTGCAATCATCGTACAAGATAAAAGTTCAAGAAAAGTAGGAAAAATTTGAATCTTTTATTGTAAAGTACGGCCCAATGAAGACGTTCATTTCGGACATGGAAACCAAATATAAGAATTCAGTTATCAATGATTTATGCAAATATCTGAAAATTGATAACATAACATCATCACCAAACCTTGGGGACAATAGAAATAAGCCATGGAACATTTACCGAATACGTTAGATTGTACATCTCGTGTAGCAAAACACAATGGGATGTTTGGCTCAGATACTTCACACATTCTTTTAATACTACATTCTCTGTGGTACATGGATACTGTCCATATGAGCTTGTGTTTGTTAAACCCCAACTTTAAAAATTGCTGTTGAATGTCAATGACTTTAAGACACCAAGATAATATAACATTTTAAAACAAAATTTAATCATTTAAAACGAAAAAATAAAAATAAAATAGTTCATAAGGATAGAATCAAGTAATTTTACTCATAAGTATAAACTTTATGGTGGACAACAATCAAAAAAAAAAACCAACACAAAAATAAATATAAATAACATGACTATTGTTCCTGAGAAAACAAAACAAGAAGGGAAAGCTAACTTCGGGCGGAGCCGAAGTTGATATACCCTTGCAGTTGAGTCACAGTCCGCTAGGTGGCGCCACGCATCTTATATTATTAGATATATAGCGAATCGTATGTAGTCGGCTGATCCTTATGAAATTTGGCATATTGAATTATTTTGCCCAAAGAGTAATCTGTACCAAGTCCCATCTTTCTAACTTAAAAAACACCAAAGTTATGCCAATTCCGATCGTTCTATGACAGCTATAGGATATAGTCGGCCGATCCCTATGAAATTTTATACATGAGATATTTTGGTCAAATATAACATGTGTAACAAGTCCCAACCCTCTAACTTAAAAAATACCAAAATTATGGCATTTCCGATCAATCAGTTATATGGCAGCTATAGGATATAGTCGACCGATCACGGCCGTTCCGACTTATATACTACCTGCAAGAAAAAAAAGGATGTGTGCAAAGTTTCAACTCAATAGCTCCAAAACTGAGAGACTAGTTTGCGTAGAAACCGACAGACGGACATGCTCATATCAACTCAGGAGGTGATCCTGATCAAGAATATATATACTTTATAGGGTCGGAGATGTCTCCTTCACTGCGTTGCACACTTTCGACCAAAATTATAATACCCTCTGCAAGGGTATAATGACATCTGGCAGTAGTGAAATAGTCATCCAAAGTTCAAATCTCCGATTTTGTACATTAATTTTTGGTCTTCTTTGATTTTATTTTCTTATTGAAATCAGTAGATCAATAAGTAGTAGAATTTTGGATTTAAGGGAAAACTCGAAATAATTTTATTAAATTTATTATAGTTAGTTAAACAAGATTTTCACCAATTAAAAAGGAGTTTTTAATCTCATATTTTCAAAAAGTTATGGCCTTTGTATAAATATAAATTTTTTTGTGTCCGCATCAAAGTAATCGCCCTCATATACTTCAACCGAGTTTTCAGTCCTCAAAGCGGCATGGCCTTACCGAAATTACCGTTTTTTCATAATTATGGGAGTTTAGTTATAAAAGTCACATGGGGCCAAATCCGGTGCGTATGACGACTGCTGCATGTTTTCGTGCAAAAAATCTCTTAAAAGCAAAGATGAGTGCCACCTCATCTCACCACCTAGATATATACTTGTATCTTGGTAAAGATGTTCGGGAAGATTTTTCCATCATAACAAACATAACTAAAAAATAAGTTGTCCGCGAATATTAAAGTCTCCCTAATATTTGTTACTTAAGGGGGCATGCGCAGTTGGAGGGCCAAAAAATAGAAATTTTTCCCGAATTTTTTTTCTCGTAAACTATTGAATTTTTTTGAAATATCGTTTTATTATGTGAAAGTAAATTATTTTAACTGAAATTTGAAAATTAACTTCGGGCGGAAGTTGTCGCGTTTTGTTGTAAACTATTGAATTTTTTTGAAATATCGTTTTATTATGTGAAAGTAAATTATTTTAACTGAAATTTGAAAATTAACTTCGGGCGGAAGTTGTCGCGTTGGAGGGCCAAAAAATAGAAATTTTTCCCGAATTTTTTTTCTCGTAAACTATTGAATTTTTTTGAAATATCGTTTTATTATGTGAAAGTAAATTATTTTAACTTAATTTTGAAAAAAAAAAAGTAGAAAATATTTGGGGGTTTCAAAGTTATGCCCCGTCGAAGTGAGGTCCGTCCGAAAAAGACGAGTTGCGGTGACCAACACTGTGAAAATCTGGATCGTCTGATATCAAACAAGAAAGGAAAGCTAACTTGGGGCGGAGCCGAAGTTAGCTTTCCTTCTTGTTTGATATCAGGACGAAGTCAGATTTCTCACAGTGTTGGTCACCGCAACTCGTCTTTTCCGGACGGAGCCTCACTTCGACGGGGCATAACTTTGAAACCCCCAAAATATTTTCTACTTTCAAAATTAATTTAAAATAATTTTAGTTTCACATAATAAAACGATATTTCAAAAAAAATTCGATAGTTTACGAAAAAAAATTCGGGAAATTTCTATTTTTTGGCCCTCC